>JBBPTX010000199.1:0-48893 GCA_038094595.1 Pulveroboletus aff. annulatus
GTTCCGGGAGAGAACTTTGAGTACAAATTCAACATTTCTGGTCAGAGTGGAACGTACTGGTACCACTCACATTATTCGACTCAATATTGTGATGGTCTCCGAGGACCTCTAGTTATCTATGATCCCGAGGACCCTCTAGGTCACTTGTACGACGTTGATGATGGTGGGCTTTCACCGATTTTTTCCCTGGTATTATCTCATGAATTTAAACAGAGAATACGGTGATTACCCTCTCGGATTGGTAAGCAAATCCTTCTATAGCAAATTTTCACTCATCCAGATCCAGGTATCACACACCTTCACTCATCGAGAACTCCAGTACAGAGGTTCCAAGTTCAACCCTGATCAATGGCCGTGGTCGCTATACTGGTGGACCAGCAACACGACTTGCCGTCGTCAGGGTCGAATCGGGCTTACGATATCGGTTCTGTGTAGTTGCTACATCATGCTCCCCCTCATTCAACTTCTCGATCGATGGCCACAAGATGATTGTTATCGAAGCAGATGGAAACGAAGTGGTCCTGGTAGAAGTCGACTCATTCCGCATCTTTGCTGGCCAACGGTATTCCGTGGTTGTTATAGCCAACCAACCAGCTGGGAACTATTGGATCCGCGCTTTGAGCGATACACCGGGTTCATCGTTCGACGGGAATCAAAACATGGCTGTCTTGCGCTATGGAGGAGCACCTGATAGGGATCCTATTTCAGCACCTGGCTCGTATGAAGTCGCTTTAGAAGAAAGCTATTTCCACCCCCTCATCGACCCAAGTGCTCCCGGAATACCTGAGATCGGAGAAGCAGATGTGAACATTGTACTTCAGCCTGGTCTGAACGCATCAGGGTAGTACACATTGAATGGTGTGCCTTACACGAGCCCTACTGTTCCCGTGCTTCTTCAGATTCTCAGTGGGGCGAGAGATGTTTCTGACCTACTGCCAAATGGAAGTATCTATACTCTTCCTCCAAACAAAGTCGTCGAAATAAGCTTCCCTAATCCTGTTGCAGCTATTGATGGCCCGGTATGTATTCATGTAGTAACCTCATTCCATGCTGATCCATCAGGACTTTTCAGCACCCTATGCATCTGCATGGTGTACGTGGCTCACATCATTCTTTTTTGTCTGGCTGAGCATCTCTGCTCCTTAGCATGCCTTCAGTGTTGTGAGGACGGCGAGCAGCAATGTCACTAACTTTGTTGATCCTGTTCGTCGTGATGTCGTGTCTATAGGGAGTAGTCCTACCGACAATGTCACCATTCGTTTTACCACGGACAACTCCGGAGTTTGGCTCCTTCACTAGTAAATGACTCATTCTTTTGCGTGCCTGTTTGAACGGATCTTTTTCTTACCTATTTCCTGTTTAGCCACATCGACTGGCATCTCAGATTGTATGTCATATTCCACTGACTGGCATGATTCAGTGATTCACCCACATTTACTAGCGGATTCGCTGTTGTGATGGCAGAAGCAACGAGCAACACGGCTGCGGAAGAGTCCAAGGTTGCACCGCGTATGTCTCTCACTTTATACGTACGTCTGGGAGCGCGTCAATTGATCGCCTTCCTTCCGCACGCAGAGGATTGGTACACACTGTGCCCTCCGAGCAGCTCCTGGAAATGATCATTGCGAACTCTGGAGTTACTCAGCCATTGTTAGTATTCCTGTACACAACTAAAAGTTGCTCTTGGTGATTTTCATTTATTCCTTTCGTCGAGTACCCTTGTCAAACGTCATTGATATAATTTTTGCGATAGTTCTTCATATACGCAACGACCACCGTAACCTGTGACCTGATTCGTCTTATGACATGTGTATACCCAAAAATCTATACCTTGTCGCTATTCAGCTGAAAAGTATGCAGCTTGGGTCACGTCACCAATCTGCGAAAACTTGCTTATCAAACGGCTGAGTGGAGTGAAAGATGCCCTGTAACTGTTGCCAAATGGAACTTCGAGTCTACACACTTCCTCATAAAAAGGTCATAGAGATAAGCTTCCCTAATGCTATTCGAGCTCCTGGTTGTCCCGTTTGTCGCACTCGTACAACTCATACTCACTTCGTGCCGACCTCATACTTTTGCAGCATCTCACCCATTTGCATGGCGTACGTGGTTCGCACCATGCTCATTTCTAACTTGACATCTCTGCCTCTTAGCATCTGTCTGATGTTGTTAGGACAGCGAGGGCCAGGTAGTAATGCCCAAACTTTGCGAATCGCGACGTTGCGTCTTGGGGTGACAGCGGTACGGACAATGTCGCTATTCGTTTCTACACGGACAATCCCGATGTTTGTTCTTTCACTGGTAGGTGTTTCATTCCTTCGCAAGCCGTGTATGATTGATAGTCTAGGCAGATGATGTAACCATATTGACTGGCACCCCAACCTGTACGTTACATTCCACTAGACCTCATTCTTTGACTGATCCTTGTTTCTAGTTATTTTGCTGTTGTGCTGGCAGAAGCCCCCAACACCACAGGTACGGGAAGGGTCCAAGGTGGCACCAGGTATGTAGATGGATAGCAATGCTTTGCACCCACAACATTGCTGTTTCTAAATGCCTCCAGTCACTGCGCTTCAGACTGCAAACTCAAAGTCGGGGATTGCATTGACAGGGGCAGCCGACAGTTCGCGGTGGCCGAAACAGGCTTGTACTACACATAGCCTTAGCCCAAAGCCTCAAATCTATTTCCTTCGATGTATGGATACCGATCTTGGTTCCTGGTCTCGATCCTAGGCGATGCTTGTTGAAAACTCAGCCTCGTACAATCCAGGTTAGCCGGAAATTCCGATCAGTCCGTATCCCCTGGTCTTGGCTGTCACTTGGCACAGCGCTCGGTCAAAGGCACCCAAGACCGAAAAGTACACAGGTTAACTTGGTGCGGCAGTACACTGGTGTGTCCGTGATACCAACTTGGGGCGCACTTTTGCAGTTGTACAGAAGTCTAAGCTAGGAGACCGATCAGTAGAATCTCTGGTCAGTAATACAGTGACTGTTATATATATAATATGAAGGAACAATCGATCCGTGGGGGTAAGTGGGAGGAACACCACGGACATAGAACGGTCACTGATGACCGCTGATAGAGATTCCGAATGCCGGTGTTGTTTGAGTAATGAGATGATCATTACCAATAAATATGGTGTTCGTGGGGGAGTCAGAGAGAGCGTCCGTGCAAAGGCGGTGATATGTTTCATCAACATCTCGGATCGTCGGATAGCCCTGTGACTTAGGACTCTACTGACCGCAAGTAGAGTGACTTGGAGAGTAAGGCTACTTAATAAAGAAAAGATACGAGCGATTCGGACGCCGAAGCTGATCTGCCACTGGCAAAAAGACGGACTCTTTTCAATTTTCAATTGGCAGTGGGGCTCCTACGGTTAGACGGCTACGCCGACCTTTCGGTGTCTTGGTAGGAATACATAGCTGCTGGAGTATGGGGCGCCGCTGATCGCCATGGTAATCAAGTCCGCGTACTTGCATGCCAAACCGGCAATCACGATCCTGCCACTAGGCATGATGGGCCATCCACTGTACACTGGATCTGAGGGGCTCAAACTTCAGAGGTCCGTGGTTATGCAATCGAGCCAATATGTTGAAGACTTACCTCGCCATCGGAGAGGCCTAGTACTTGCGATAGCACCTTCAAGTCGGCTCTCTGAGACACGGCACCTCCAGAGACTCCCCTTGCACGAAGGTACACTGATAACAAATACGAACGTCGGATCAACACGGGCACTTTGCTGGTGTGAATTCGTCATGGCCACTTTGAAATCAGCATCGTAACTCGTATCCGATACGGTAGCAGCGGCACTTGATCGTATGGACCACTACCCAATGCACATAGATCGGGTGTTTAGCCTGAGGCCACTGGCACCGACAGCCTCATTAAATTGCCGGCATAATCGTTGCCTACAATTAGTAGTAAGTGTGCCTTGGCTGAGTCATTGCCCCCCGCTGTGTGCGGTCTACCACAGTTTCACCTACCTCGGAGGACTCGGAGACAAAATCGGTGTACAAGCGTATCGCCAACTCAAGTTTACCATAGAGTCACGGTGTCTTACTAGAGACTCTTCCCGCCTATTTATCAATCGCCGCCGGTGAATGCACGACTAAAAGCGCAAAGAGAAGAGTCCCTAGAGGCAGTGGCAGGAACGAAGAATGGGTTCAAACAATTGACACTCACAGCTATCATGATAGAACAGCCTCAGGGAGCCCGATCGGTTGACCTTCTCTTTCTTGATTACATAATGTTTTATTGCAGCCGTTCAAACGGTAATGTCGCATCTAAACAGAATTCTTTCAAACAGGCCCCATTGAAGGACTGCAATGTGACGGTTTCTCAGGCTGGCGTTACATGAACCCGGTACCAAAAGTTAGTACATCACGATATGCAGTGCCTGACGAAGTTAGTTACGTGCTAATAACAGGGGAAACTTTTGACAGTATTCACGTGCCCAGCACGAACAGTGAAGTAATCTCTGGCAGTGCAATTGTTCAGTTTCAAGCGTCACAGTGTCAGGTCTAATTGGGATAAAAGAGACAGGTTTCAATGAACTTTCGTTACCCTCCCCTCCGCCGAGTCCAGTTCACCACCTATCCATTTCACTCGCTCAGTCTCTATTGAGAGAGTAGCGGGCATTGCTATCTATTTCCTTGTGATGTTTGCTTACTTATTATTGGTCATTTCATTCTTTTCGATCACGCATGCCGCATCGATCGTGGGGCGTTCCAGTACCAATCCTCTACCGCAACTCCCCGGTGTTGTTGGACCTGTCACCAACTTAACAATTTCCAATCAACGAATAGCACCCGATGGCTTCTTGCGCTCGTGGGTTCAAGTCGTCTTTCGATCCGTCGTCCCATCGAATTGATCGTGCACCAGCACTACTCTTGCAGGAGGTACCTTCCCTGGACCGTTGATTCAGGCATATAAAGTGCGTGTTTACTGACGCTGCCCTTTTATCTGGTTAAAATTCGGTCAAAGGGAGAAAGATTTGCGCTCAATGTGGTCAATGAACTAAAAGACCCGGAAATGTGGCTGAGCACGAGTGTGGTATGCAGGAGCTTGCTTGATTAACGTGATACGATGATTTACACCTTCTCTCAGCATTGGCACGGGATCTATCAAAATGGCACAAACTATGTTGATGGCACGTCATTTGTCACGCAATGCCCAATCAGTCAGAACAATTCCTTCCTTCACCGGTTTCAGGTCAAGAACCAAGCGGGCACGTTTTGGTACCACTCGCATTATTCGACCCAAACTTGTGATGGTTTGAGAGGACCTCTTGTAATATACGATCCTGATGACCCTTACAAATACTTGTATGATGTGGATGACGGTAAGCGGGTTCGTCGATACCGAAAATTTTGAAGTGAAAAGGTTTTGCAGAGACGAGTGTGATTACCCTTGCGGATTGGTATGTTCTTCGTTGCGTGCCTGACGCGATTCTGAATGTCTGGCCAAGGTACCATACCCCCGCCCCGGTGCTAAATTATATCATTGGCGTTAGCGCCAACTCGACTCTTATCAACGGCCTTGGGCGTTACTCAGGCGGTCCCAAGTCAGATCTTGCCGTTGTTAATGTCGAGCAGGGCAAACGCTACCGGTTCCGTTTGGTCGCCATGTCTTGCGATTCAAATTTTGTGTTCTCGATCGACGGGCACGAGTTGACAGTCATCGAAGCCGACGGAGAGCTGACGGAACCACTACTTGTGGACTCGCTGCAGATCTTACCTGGGCAACGCTACTCTGTCGTACTGAACGCTACGAAGCCAGTCGACAACTATTGGATACGGGCCCTGCCAAGTACCACTAATGCAACCTTTACCGGAGGACTCAATTCCGCTATTCTGCGATACAATGGTGCACCGAACCAAGACCCAAGTACCAGTCAGACGAATAGTATACTGCCTCTCTTGGAGCAAAACCTGCACGCACTGATCAATCCTGGAGCACCTGGTGTGCCAGAGTATGGGAAAGCTGATATCAACATCAATCTCACTGCCATTAACAAGGACGGTGTATTCTACTTGAATGGCGTTCGCTACCGACCCCCGACTGTGCCCGTATTACTGCAAATATTGGACGGTGCGCAACAAGCGACAGATCTCATGCCAAATGGCAGTGTTATTGTCCTGCAGCCCAATCAGGTTGTTGAATTGACCATGAATATTGCTGGCTTCGGTCTCCCTGTGAGCACCATTCGTCCATCAATTCTATGCAATTGTTCACGCCTTGTACAGCATCCCATCCACTTACACGGCGTTTGTCTACAACCAACAATGTCATCTGTCAATTCTGACTTAAATTATAGCATGCTTTTGATGTCGTCCAAAGCGCTGCTACCAATGCGCCTTTGAACTACAAAAATCCCGTCCGGAGAGACACAGCCTCTGCTGGTGCTGGCATCGTACCAGGGGAACGACTGGTGATTCGATGGGTAACTGACAACTCCGGTCCATGGTTCTTACATTGGTATGGTCATTTATCATCTGTAATGTATAAAGTGTCCTGAAGTCCGCCTTTTAGTCACATCGACTGGCATCTCGAAGCGTGAGTATTCGAACTGCATGCGACGACATGCTAATGGACTTTTAGTGGATTTGCTGTGGTGATGGCTGAGAACCCTGCAGGAGTACGTGAGCATCTTGGCGTCATCCCCGGTGAGCATCCTTGCACGCCCCTGTATATCTCTGATCTTGATTCATCAAAACAGAATCGTGGGACCAGCTGTGTCCTATATTTGATTCCTTATCTCCATCGCAACTTGGGGCTGTGAACGCCGAGCAAGAGGCTGCTAATATTACGACGATGCTTCTCCCTGGTTGATATACCTATTAATTATGATCATGATTAATCTGTTTGGGCTAGGTCCACGTCGGTGGAGCAGTTAATTTAATCTGGGCGAAACTTTTTGGTTGATTTGAGTCGGTTACCTATGGACAATTCATGCGTACTTTACCAGGGAAAAATTGGGATTTGTAATTTACTCTGGTTTAACTGTGTTTATACAGGGCTGATCAGACGAGGCTGATCGTTGGGTCATCCAGCCTCGCCAGTGGCCGCCGCCTTTTTTCATTCTCCGCCGGGCGATACATCAGCCTCGGGTACGGCTGGTGCCGCCCTTTTCTTTAGCCCCTCATTATCTCGCCAGGTATGCATCTTGAGTATGTCTCTCTCATTGTCTCGTCAGCATTGTTATAGTTTTCGTCTACCCGTTCCCTTTCTCTTATTTAGCGCTGTCATGCCTCGCGTTTGTCTTTAGTTGATCTTAGTTCACATATATACATCAGAGCCGCCATCGCCGAGCGGCTCGTTTTTGGCTGGCTTCACGTCTGGGGTCTTTTCTGAGCCGAGTGCTGATTAGAAGCAACGGCGTCGACCATAACAGCGACAAATCCGATTCCCGACAAAAATTGGACGACATCGTACTAGCACCATATTGGCACCTAGACTAGCTAACTTGAACATCATATGTCTGGACAGTGACATGTTCCTAGATTCCAGCGATGAGCTCAAAGCCTCAAATCCAGGCCCCCGCATCGGAATTGCTGCTTCAACGATTCGGTAGTAACCAGATGAGCAGTACTAGTACTTCAGTGCGTGATACATGACAAATTTGAGGTCAAGACACTGACGAATCCTCACAGTTTTCTTGCAGCATACGATTTGTGCATGAGCTTCCCCAGGCTATATACGAGGTTCAGAAACCAATCAACGTCCGTGACGAACTGGTAGCTCAAGCCCAGATAGTAAATCCCGACCCGGACGACAGAATATCTCGGCCGGGTGAGGCATGTATCAGATGATAACGAGTCCGATGATCGGACGCGGTTTGGCGGTTCCCCATTGAATTGTGCTAATTCGGGTTGTCAGGTACTCCTATATCTTTTGACGTCCTTCATGGAGCGAAAAAGGGCTGGGTTGTCAGGAACGACGGAGAGCTGTGTTCAGCCCCAAGAACTACCTCAAGGGTACCCGCATGGTGTCAAAGGTTCATGAACGCATGGTCAGTCGCTCGATTTTGTGATCTGTTCCTGTATTCCCTTGTGCTTGAAGTCAGGGTTCATCGTCCCTCAGGCCTCAGGACTGCTCTGCATTCCCCTTTGATGTCCGACTCCCGTGGTGGGCACAGCCGAAGACGACTGGAACACATCCTCTTGTCGTTCGCCCTGGGTGCGCGCGCGGGTAAGGCGATCGAGACGCTACAATATGTTGGGCAACATCCCGGATACAAACAAACCTGCGACAGCCTTGCGTCAACGAAGGGAAACAGAAGCAGACGATTCCCTGGATTTCTGAGCTGGACGGAACAATGTTTGTAAAGGCGGCGGGTGTGATGATGGATACGCTTGGGTGGGCGATACTTCGAAGGAATGTGCGCGGTGAGATGTTTAAGATGGAGGTAAGTGCAAACCCCAGGACATTTTTCTGAGCGCAACCGTTTGGTGTAATACTTTCTAGTAGATCAATCTGTAAAGTCATGGTGAGTGTGTCGCCGTGGTTGTACGACTCGCCGGGTATGTAGTCTCAGGTTGGCTCATGATTGTTCGATTTCAGATATTCGAACATCCATTCAGGTCTTGGGGCCTGCCAGTGATTTGCCGCAAAGTGTATATCGCTCATCTCATGAGTAGTCTCTGACTCGAAACTATTTATCTCTCATTCAGTCAGAGTATGTCGGTTTTGTCTCAGGCTGAGTCTAGGCGTCCCAGTGTTACATCGTTGACCACTTTTAATCTAGGCTGACACGTCGCACACCAACGATCTCGAGTACATGTACGATCCTATCGCTGAACCACACTGGGCTGTAGCCATGTCAGAGATAATCTGTGTCGTCGGTTGTACTTGTGCCTTCTGCACCCGTCGTTCGGTACGTTCTAGATCGTCCCCTCATATCTCGATTCTCATATTGTCTCGTTGACAGGACACTAGCGATGCTGAACGGCAGCAGACATGGACCCCACCAGGATCCCGCCCACGAAGACACACTCGCCGTTCATTGCCTTCGGCAAGCAGCATCATGGAAGTGCTGTACCCATCGTCATACCTGGGTACTCCCACCTTTCCTGACCTACCATCGTACATCCCTGGAGATACCAATCCTGCTGCTACGCAAGGGGATCCGGATCACACAGGACACACCCCACACATCTCCTCAACGACTACCGAGGGAGGAATTCCCGTACCGTCTAGCAATCCCGATCCTCTGGTCGAGGCACCCTCGCTGACAGGCGTACCGTCTCCAGGAGCGCCTGGGGGGAACATACAGGTTGAACCTAATACGCCTATTGCCGGCTTGGGCATTGATATCGATGGCTTGGAAGAAGCTGAACCGCTCCCAGCTTACTCCCGCTTCGACAATAATCAGCCTCGGCATCCCGTTGCTTCTGACGCTTCTGACGTGTTGGGGCCGTATCCGCCAATATCGACGTTGAACACGCCCACGCGATGAAGGAGCAAAGAACAAGAAGACGGTATCGTATGTGGGCCGGGAAGTTGGACGAAGCAGCGATACAGGGTGTTTCAATTGAATGTACAGGTTTTGATTGTTGTGGATGTAGCACGGATCATCAACTCGTAACCTGAGCTTGCGCCAGCGCTCTTTTCAGATCGTAAAAAGTTAAAGAATGTTCACTGAGGACGTGAATGCAAATGTCAGCGGCAGGTCACGTAAGTCACGTGCTGATAACCCGTCGGCGCGGTGATCGCGATGATTGCATCTTTGTGTAAGGCTTAAGCGCTTACTTGTCAGTCGATGCAGTCCAAGAGCAAATATGAGCAAGGCATAAAGCTTTACAGCTTAAAGTATTGGGGGAATGTGGCGCTGCAGCGTTACATCAAGTCACGTGAGTCACGTGCTACTGTGTAGTGACGCGTCGGCGCGCGTAGTTGATAATGATAAACCGATCAACGGGGCCATCACACTCAGGCTTGTTCAGGCGGACACGAGTGCGCCGCTTTCCGCGCACAACTCCCAACATAACAAGAGCTCAGCAGGTCGACGATTGATAGCAATGTTCGGACACAAGTTTACATCTCAATTTCGGAAAAACGACACCAGCCAGACGGGCGGAGGTCTCACTGGTAGTCCGCTCAAAAGATCAAGCCTCGGCGTTCTCCAAAACGCGAAATTCTCAGAGAACGCCGCGAAAGTAGATTACGATGGCGGTTTCTCACAGTCGTTTTCATCACGCCACACCGGAACGCATACTCCTGGCGGTTCAACTTACCTGCGTCATACACCAGAAATCATTGATAGCAAATCACCAGTCTCAGCGACAGTATGTCCACTTATCTCTCTTTTTCGTGCGTTTTCACACAGCTCTAGGGCCAGGGAATATCGTTTCGGTTCAAGGATGAGCCAGTAGGTCTGTATATGCGCGTGGATACTAACGCGCATACATTGACGATGATTTTGGTCGCATATACGCAGAACCTAGTTTGAATACACGCGCGTTCGCAGCGTCTATTCCATCTTCAAGAGACTATGCCAAAGGATCTGACGGGGCGAGCACGCAGGAACCTGTCCCGATCTCTTCTGCAGATGTAATCGCACCCGAGCAGTACTTCAGTAGCGTGACGTCTAGGTACCGTCAACTAGAGAAGGAGAATGCTGATCTGGTGTGTCGGCAGTCAGATTTCCTTCGATCCATAATTCACTACCACTTTACAAGCGCGAGTACACAAAGAATCTGGAATCCCAGCTAGCAACTCTCGGTCGCATGGATGTAACATATAAGAAAACCATCAGCAAGCACCGCGACACGCTGGGCAAAATTACGAAAAAGTGGAGTGGCTATCATTCTCCTCTGGCGTTCTGACTGAACCGCTTGGACAGTTACTCTGCGCTCAAATCCGAGTTGGACAGTTTTAAACCCTCTTCGGAGTCGTCAATGCAGATTATATCAGAAGCGAAGGTGGAAATGAGGAGTTTGGCAGCTTTCCGTGATGGCGCACAGATCCGTCTTCGAGGTTTGTTCTGTCATGCACCTTGACCGTCCCGAGCACTGACTCGGTGAGTTTTCATCAGAGTTTGAGTCCATGTTCGACGACGACGGTCGATTCATCTTTAGCGCCGAAACAAGAGAGACAGTCCATGAATTACATTCCGAGCTTCTGAAGAGTAGGTCGATAGCTTCGTTAGGAGAAAGTCGCATTAACTGTCTTTTGTAGCACAACAGGTAGCAGACTTGCTTCGTGACGAGCTACAGACTATGGGCACTGCGCTAGTGGAAGCGCAGGCTCGGACCTCGGAATTAGAGGAATTGCTTTCAGTACATAAGAAACGATCTGAGTCAAACGAGGCAGAGTCGGGTAAGACGTATTATTATCGGGTGATCAAATGCTGAGAATAATCGAGAAGCCAGTCGCGTGGTGGATATCACGCGACAGTTGCAGGAGCAAAAGCGGGAATCGATGCAAGCCACGATAAAGAACTATGAGATGGAACAACAACTGGCGCAGACACAGACACGGTAGACCATACGATAGCCTGAACCGACGGATCATACTAATTTTAAACATGGACAGGCTGCAGGAAGCGCAGTCCGTGATAACCTCAATGAAGGAAGAGTATGCCCTTCCATTCCATTCCCTCGGATATCACGGGTTGACTGTCATCGCGAAGAATGACTGCGCATGATGAATTCCATGAAGAACAGGGTGCAAAGCTCCGTACCCTTCGGCATACGATCGACTTCCAAGAAGGGAACGTGAAGGCGCTCGAAGCACGGTAACATCATCATTCTCCTATAATATTTCTCTAAACTCTAATTAGGGTTCGAACGGCAGAGGAAAATCTGGGCCATGCTTTAAATCATAATCATGAGCTGCAGGGCCGGCTCGATTCTGCAAAGGACATGGAAAAGAATCTAATGCAGCAAGTATCGCGACTACTTTCAGAACGTGACGAAGCCAAGGAAAAACTGCGATCGGCGGAACGCCAATTCGCCGATGTGCAAACCTCCGAAAGGAAGCTCTCTTCTGACTTGAAAGAGACGTCGATAGAGCGGAATATACTCCTCGACAAGCTGAAATCGCTCAATGACACCGAGCGCGAAGCGGATATGTATCGCGAAAAGTGAAGCCTATTCTTGTCAGAGTATTTGCATTCGCTCAGCTCGTTCAGATACACCGAATGTCAGGTCTCCTTGAAGGTATGCGTTACCTATTCGAGTTTCAGTGTTTCGTCCGGAAATGCGCTTGCAGGTCCTTCAGGAACGAGCTGACGATCAATGCGTAACGTTGGCTGCATCCAAGGAATCCGTTGGCGAACTGCAAGTAAGTACCTAACTATGCGCAAATATTGTTGAAGCGACATCAGAACAGGAGCGACTTCATGTAGCGGAACGTCAAGCAGCCATCTGCGTCCATCTTCAGGAGCAGAACGAGGCGCTGAGAGCCAGACTAGACCATGCAGAAAAAGCGATCGAGGATAAAGCAGCATTGTTGCAGGGTCTTCAGGTCGAACTGTCCCGCAAGGAGGGCACGTTCCAAGCCACGCTAGATGCCGCGAGATTGAGCAAGGACGAGACACTTGGCCAAGTGCAAGAGGCGAACATCAAGATCCAGGCACTCCATACGGAGCTTGCTCAGAAGGACCGTCATACGCAGGATCTGGCTAAGCGAGTAGCCGCGGCCGAGGCACCTGAACGCGAACAAGAAGTGACAGCCCTGAGGGTACACGTAGCCGAGTTAGAGGAGACCGTAAGGAGATTAGCAGACCGTGCTGCGACTATCTCCCGCCGATATGAGAACAATGACCTGGTAACCGAATTCCATTTCATGATATACGATGTGACGGCAGCTACTCCCTTATAGAATGACGACGAAAGGACCTTGGTTGCCTTGTTGACACAAAAGACCCGAATAGCGCATGATCGGGAGATGGTAGAGAAGAGCAACGAAATCAAACAGGTATGTAGCGAGCCACTATCGCGAATGGAGAAACTCTCATTTTATTCCATTGTTTGAAGCGTGACAACGTTATTAAGCAACACGCTGCAAGGATCCATCAGCTGGAGACCGTCCTAGCCCGCCGGATCGATGAGGACCGTGAGGTAGGCGAAAAAAGTTGGTTCGGCGTTATCGCTGGACCGAATGCTATTTTACCCAGAGCAACAAGGCATCCGCAAAAGGGACTGACAAACAAAGTAACTCAATGTCTGTCGATGCCGCAAAGCCGCACGGGCCATCATCGTCCGATCATCAGCCAGAATCCCGCGGCGCTGGACACGAGCCCTCCACTACTGCAAAAACGCATGGGCCTACTGCGGACGTGTCCTCTGTTAATGCGAATCCTCTTGCACCTACCACCACCACCACCACCACCGCCACCACCATCTCTAGCGGCGCTGGGGGACGATCGACCAAGACGAGTCATGCCACGTTTGCCAAACTGTGTCGACAAGACACGGACGACATTGCAGATTTCGACGAGGAGTTTCTAGGGCCGGCGATAACGACTGGGACGACGACGGGAAAACGAGTCTTGTTTGTAGACGAGGTCGAGGAGAATGAGACGCCTCGACCCACACGACGAGCGGTGCGTGACGCCACGCTTGCGTGCATATTGCCTCGTGGGGTGTCTGACCGTGCGGTTGCAGAAGAACGTCAAGGTGCCTGTGGATTTGGACGGCGACCAGGTCTGGTTTTGGTTCTCTGCATGCGTTTTCTTGATCGCGAGCTCCTTGTAGGTCTCAGGTACTGCAACCGGCAACAAGAAGAAAGTTGTGAGACGGCGTTGAGCTCGCCACTTCGCATCGACATGGACATCGTATCGTCGTCGGGCTCTATCAAGTTGCCTCTTGCGTTCACCGCCGTTTCCCTTGCTCATACGCGTACCAGATGCATGTTGTACCACCGGGCATGTACATCGTTCAGAAAATTCAGACTTCATGCACAGAGATAAACACAAGAGCAAAAACGTTTGGCATTGATACAGACGTGAGGTGGTATAGACGGATAGGTTATACAAGCCGTTGCCCGAGCAGTAAATGAGGCGTGAGGGCAATGTATGGCGTATGGCGTGACGATGCTCGAATCAAAAACGAGACACGTGTGTGGAATGGGATGGGGATATGCAAAGCACAGCGGGAGGGGTGGATATACGACACGAAAGCGAGCGAGCCAGAGTCCAAGAAGGTATCGGGGTTATCAGTGCAAAGATGCAGTCGACAAGGGCTGGGTTTTTAAAGTACAAGGTCCAGCTATAGCAGGAGAGAGCGTCCAAGAATCCAAGAAGAAAAGGACACAATATAATACAATGACGTTGTTTGGAGGTGGTGGGAGTAAAAACGAACAAAACACAAGTGCGTCGCGAGCAATTAAAATGAAAAAGGAAGAGGCCAAAGTCAGTTAGTCTGGAAGGCGCAGCGTATCGCCTTCAAAAATGATGTCCCCCTTGTCTGAGAGGACAGCAGCAGCTTTGGCGACTTCGGCTGTGTCGAAATCTTCGTGCTTGTCGGGGGGCATAGCAGCATTGAGGTACGTCAGTAAAGAGGAGATCGTCATGTCATCAGTGGGTTCGTAGGTGGCCGTGAAGAGATAGGCAATCGATGAGAATATAAAATTCATGCTGCAAGGTAAAAAGAGAATCAACATCCATTTTCTCCGTAAAAACGATATCACAAAATATAAAGAAATTCAAAGAAGGAACAACGCTAACAAGGGAAATAGAGAAAAAAAGGAAATGACTAAATCACGTACCGGCCATGCGCCGTGTCTAGATCCGCCAAACCAAAGATCAATCTTCGGGACAACTTGTTTGCCGAAGTTCCCGAATCCGAGGCAACGCCTTCTGTTTCGTGTCTGCCCTTGGAACGTATCGCACGAGCGAGCTGTGTTTTCCGAAGAGGGGCAGTGCCCGTTGTGGCATCAGAAGATGCCGCTGGCCACGGAGGACCGAGTCGGTTGTCGGAACTATCGACTAGCCGTTGTTTCTTCGCAGATACAGGGGAAAGCCGAGGATCTGTCGGCACTGGGGCTTTTACCCTACGTCTCTCGTTAGATTCAGGGCCATCGGCCGGACCGTCGTCAGAGTCCAACTCGTCCTCGGCGGAGGCGTCGTCATCCGTAAGATCGTCTATGCCGGGTTGGCCACCCTTGGCCCTCATATCGGCTGCATGAGCCGCTTTTTGTGCGCGTCTCTCGCTAAAACACACGAAAAGAACGGAGAAGACGGGAGAAAGATGTGTGAGAATGGTTAGAGGGCACAAATACAAAGACATGACTCACTGCCTGGCTAAACATTTTCCACGGTGCTGCAACCAGGGGTACGCACAGTAAGAGCTATCCTGCCTGAGCTGCACCCATTTCTTGCAAAGAGTACAAAACACTCTGTTGGGTTCAACCTCGCCAACGAGCACGTCTGCTCTGAGGGTGGCAGCTCGTTGCTCCGCGTTTCGCCGGCGAGACTCATGAGCTGGAGGGAAATTTGTTGGCGTGAGGTCTTTGAACGAGGAAGTGGGCGAGCCTGGGATTCCACCCGACTTGGGGGCCACCAAAGAAGGATCCACGGCTGGCTGTGAAATATGTCGCGAGCTTCCTGCGTGGAGAACACTGATATCCATGGGATCGTCGGACCGAGAGCACACATCATCGGCAATATGAGGTCTATGCAAACTCAAACAAAGGATATAGACAAAGGAAGACGGTGAAAGACCCACCTGGAGCTCGAAGAAGGCTCTGGTGGGTTGGGTGACGCGGCCGGTTGACCAACCGATTTTTGGCAGACCGAGCGGTGTTGTAACCACTTTTGGACGGCTTGCATATGATTCTCTGGACTAACAGGAAGCCACTGGTCGCAAATGTTGCAGAGCACACGTTCGGCGTCAAATTTACGGACATCGGGGTCCTTGGAAAGCAGGGAATTTCTCTCATCGAGACCGTAGCTGTTCTTGGTGTTTCTGTAAAACAATGTGAAATTCGGTGGCAGCCGTAAAAACCACCGATGTGCTTACATTTTCTTTGATAAGCAACTCTTTCGGTGGGCGTCCCATGGAATGGAACAATACGTGGAATTAGGGCGCAGGCGAATCCACTTATCACAGGAAGCACAGAGGACGCGATAGGCCTCGAACTGGGCGACGTAGGGGTCCGCGCGCAGATAATCAATACGCTCTTCTTCCGTGCGCTTAGCGCGACGACGTTTCGGAGGTGGGTTAGCGAGAGCCTCGGCCGTGCTCTCTGGGGTATAGATTACAGGTTCGGGAACGGACTGGGTGGTATTAGCGCTGCAGTGGCTGATGGGTTGATGAATGATACAAGGCGATGGACATGGCAAGGGCGTACCATTGCTGGCGATGCGCGTCCCAGTGTTTGAGGGTAAAACCCCCGGTGGCCTCATCGCGAAAGGAGACGCCTTCGCCGCAGACCTCGCATATGACGCGCCCTGTTTCATACTCGCCCTTGGGCGCTGTGGGAGAGGACTTGGAAGCCTTGGCGTCGGTGTCCGGGGATAGATCACGGGGAGGGGGCGACTTGCGTTTGCGGGGGTTGCTAGCAAGTTGTGAGTGCGCGCGGAGACGGATCAAGGGGGCAAGCGCACGAGGGGGGGGACGGGGATGCCAGGGACATGGCGACGCTGTCAAGTCTTGGGTCAGATCAGCGGGGGGAACGGAGAGGTTGCATACGGATGGGTGTCGAGGTCCATCGCCTCTGGAAAAAAAAAAGAGGAATGATGCGGCGAGAGAGAGAAGGGGTTTAATATGTGTGTAAGCTAGTTCGGGTCCAAAACGTATTTACAGAAACAAGAGAAAAATATGTCACAGATCCGGGATTTCGAGAACATAACCAAAGCTTATTTCGCACGGACATTTTCAATCTCCGCATGACATTTCGCGTTAATTATCTCGCCAGGAACAACCAGCCCGACTCTTTGCAATCCCATCGGGCATTTCCAGAATCGCATACGCCAGGCTTTCATTTCTCACTGTCTTTATCATATTGCGATACGCCCGGTCATGATGTGATCTCCCTTAGTAGCAGTACTCCCCGGCAGTCCCAGCTATCCACCTTCCATCTCTGTACCACCTTCTTTTACATACGCTTCCCCCTCGGGTCTAAGACGGAACTCTATGTTTCCTCCCTTCATGTCGGAATCGCATCCGTCTGTCACCCCTATGCCTTTCTATCGCGTTTCACCACCAGTCACCCTTCCTATGCCACCTCGCAGTGACATATCTCGCACGACATGTCACTCCTCGTCAAACCTATTCAGTACCACACCTATTTTGGTCGGCCCTTGTACTCAATCACAACTCGTGTTCTCTTCATTCGGGTCTAACAGTTGATTTGTTTTCCTTTCTTTGTCTCCATTTTATTTTATTTTTATTTCTTCGTGTGAACCACCATTTATTTGTTTCTGGATCCATCGAGTCTATGTCGTATTCAATTGATCGCCGTTGACATTGCTCAGGAATACACATGGACCCATATGGTCAAGCCTCGTCCACCTTCCACGCGGTTCCACCCGCAATGAGGGCTAGATTCCCTCCTCATTCATGTGTTTTATCCCACCTTCCATCGCAATGTCCGCCGTTGGGTGGGGCCCCCCCCTTGCTTCCCCGCAGGATTAGGTTTTAAATCGCAGAGTAAAAAACCTACTCTCCTCGGTTCTGTGCCCAAAGGCACCATGTACGTGTTGCGCCATAGCCATGCACCCGTCGATCGCGATAACATCCCTAATCAGGCACGTCTGTTTATTTTTATTTTTATTTCTAGTATTTTTTTGGGAACTTGGGACCAGCCCTACTTTCCGGCTTCTCCTTGCCCCCGTTTCTCCGCCCAGCTGATATGACATTGTTACAAGTTTGATATATGACGGTGTGTCCCACCGCAACAAGGCGACACATATCCGATCCAAGTCAGCAGGGAAGCATCGAAGGATTCGACATGTCTCAGTAAAGCATCATATAGCCATACAAATCACTATCAACACGTCATATGACCCTCCCGCATCGAGGGTAGTCAACACCGATTCCCAGATATAACTGATGGGAAACTCTCATAAATTGTCTCCACCAATTAACCACAAGCGCCAGCTCACATGTGTGGAGCGGAAGTAAATAAATAACTTCGGCGCTGTCCGCGGACTCTTAATTTTCCGCCGCCTCCTATGGCGTCGGTGGCAAGCTAGCTTATGTCCTCCGTCCAACCAGGACTGTCACCTCCAGACAGGAAACAACGCCAGTTCTGCATTATCCACTCGACAGAATTCAATTCTATTACCGTGATTCTCCATTAGACGGTAAATTACACCCTACCGTATCCACCTTCCTCCAAGAAAACCTTGAGGCGAGTGGCGATGGTGTCGAGCGCGTCCAACCACTTGGCGAGCTCTACCCCAAACTTCTCTTGATCCCCTCCTTGTGAAATACGTGCGATGAAATCTCGGCGGTAAGGAGCGGCCCTGACAGCGACCTAGACCGATGAAAAACGACCGGTGAGCCTATCACCTGCGGGCGCCCCCACCATCGGCGCAAAGTAATAGAAATGGATAACGTACCACGGCCAACGAACGCACGATAAACGTGTGGTGGTGTCTCAGCACTTCATCATACGAGCGCTTGAAACACACGTGCAGCTCGACGGCCGGATCCTTTTGCATGTGTTGCAACGCCTTGCATAGAAACATAAACCCGCTAGGAAAAACATGGAAAAATTTGACGTGTGTATTTTGTCAAGGTTCAATTCAACGGGTTGGATCAAAGCGGGGTATCGGCGGTCGATTTATTCCGGCGTGGTGAGTCGTGTGCTAGACTGAGACAGGGCGTGTCGCTCACCGGGTTAGACGCACCAAACAAGCGGTTCCATTACGAACACCTTCTGACGTTTCGCTTCTGACGAGATTCTCAAGCGTCGTCGAACTTGGAGAAGCATCCCGATACCGCGCGCGAACACCCTGCACGAACCAATCGTATAAGCTTCTCAGAAAAGAAAAAGAGAAAAAAGGTGTGAATGGAAAAAATCGACAACGTTCCTCAATGTTGCCCTTAATGTCTGCCTGGACAAATCCGAAGACGCCAGACCCAAGTAAATCTGCGGGAACGACTAAATCAGGGCACATGCAAAGGATGGGGACGTAATGGGTGGACGTACCGAATAACTTCAAAAGGCCGTCCGAGGCTTCCAGAAAAGACGTAGTATCCACTCCTTGTGCGGAGATGGGCACGTTGGCGAACGACTAGTATAAGTTTTCTGAGCGTTGGTTCTGCCAAGAGATAAGGGGTGGTCGCTTACACGGACGGTCTCGAAATATGGTCGTTCAGACATGGTGTGAGGAAAAGTCTACAGAACAGTGCAGTGAACCCAGTGCCCTCTACCACCCCCAGAGCCGCGTGTGTGCAGCCTCGAGGCCCCTCAGCAAATCGCCACTCGGTGAATGTGGCGCGATGCCATCGTGAATGAGAAAAAAGAGGTTTGAACTCTAGTTTATTGAGTTACGAATTAGATAATTTGCAATGTCAATGTTCAAGAAAAAAAAGGATCAAAAAATATTGGAAAGTGATGAGATCAACCGAAACTTGAATGGAGACAAACGCTCTGAACTATATTTTTCCTCTTCCGACTTGCTCCCTCAGGTTAGTGTCCATCTTGCCAAGAATTTGTGCATGGCACATCCGTTTTGCCCGGCTCGCTGAGCTCCTTGGTTGACCTGAAGCTCTCCAGATTTGAAACCGCTTGGTCGACCCGGCCTTGGATGACACAGCGCGAAGCCCCACAGTGGTCCCCGATCTGTGGGCGGAGGTGGGAAAAAGGGCGTTCGCTCAACTGCCCGTATAGCTCGTCCTGGCCGCGAAAGAGGTTGGTGGTAATTTCGTCCTTGGTAGCATACCGGTACGTCCATTCTGATTGATCGTAGTGCTGCTGGGCCCGGTAAAAGGTCCCATTTAGCGCTATAGTTGCGCATGGTAAGGCACGCGCTGCTCAGTATGAAGTAGACGCACGACGAACTCACTCGGGAATGGCTCGTGGAACAGCAAATCCGCTTCCTCGTCTTCGTCTTCGCTGGATTGGTTCTCAGAGTCGTAGTGGCGTACTAACAGCTGCGGGGCTGCTGCATCGTGACTCTCGTAGCGCTCAGCAGAACCGACTTGCCGCGCATCTCCGTGTCCATACGCTGGGATACCGACGTGGGCGACATGTCGTTTTCCGTTGACCGTCTGCGGGACTCTGGCTTTGGCGCGCTGCAGAGGGTTAGTGTCTTTGTCGGTCTTTTAGCCAAGTTGACTAACCTCAAGCTTTTCGACGCCCGGGCATTTACCCCTATGCTTGAGCCACAGGCCAGGATAGTACTTGGACCTCTTGTCGAGGCTGATCTCCTTGTGGCATCCAACGCAAACTACGCTCTTGGTCGTCACGTTTTTCGCGTATTCGTCTTGCTCGAGCTCGAGCTTGCGTTGCTCCAGTGTCCTCCGCTTCCTCTCACACCCAGGTGAGAACCAAGTACTGTTTGAGGACGAACCAACAGATTCAGCGGCTAGACCGCTATGCTGCTTCGAAACGAGTGGTGGAGGTAACGCGATCGTTGGCGTGTCGGGCGGGGAAGTGGGTGTGCTTGCCATGCGGGTTGGCCACGCATTTGCATGTGGCTTTCCAGGGCACGCGTTCCAGTGCTCGTTCACCAGCTTGCTGACAACACTCCACTCTGTTCCTCGGTCGTATTCAATTACAGCATAGCATCTGCCGCATGGGATACTCTGTTGCCGATGCGATATCCGGCGATCGAGACCAGGTGTCTGCACGACGTCTGCAATGCGCGACATGGAGTTGAGTGCGAACAAGATAAACTGGTTGGGGGTTGAGGACGAAAGGACGAACCAACGCATTGTCTGTCCACATTCCCTTTTGATGTCAAAATAATCTCTCCGCTTTGTTTGTTGTGAAATGTGGCACACAACAAGCTGGATCATGGACGGTTGGTTGCATACCAATTGTACCCATATCTGGTCAGAGGTGTCTTCTCGAATATCTCCCCACACACACGAGAAGGTGGTGCTATTGGTATGTTTGCTGCGTTCTTTACGCCATTTCATTATTCAAGGTGCTCTTGCAGTGATACCGCTTCCCCGGGTGGGGTAGATTCGAGTGGGCTAGTTATCAATGATGTGCTATATCAACTTGATAGTAGGTTCTCCCGTCATTGTATCCGTCTCCTCATGCCTCGGAAATTATAAGTACTCTGGCACTCCAACGGTGGTCGTTGATAGAGGTTCTTTACGCCTCTTCCCCTGTCCCACACTAGGGTTACTTCTTTCAAAGTTCTCTCACTGACTTCTAGCGCCGTCTTTCACTCGTGTGTTTGTTCTGACCTCTTTTATGTGACTCGCAGGTGACCACTACTACGCCGGAGGTCCGTCCGGAAGTCGTTCCATTCTGCTGCTGGAATTCTGTCTGGACTTTCTTGTGAGCTGGGTGTTGATATCATTTTGATAGACACCG
Organism: Pulveroboletus aff. annulatus; assembly: GCA_038094595.1. Lineage (NCBI taxonomy): Eukaryota > Fungi > Basidiomycota > Agaricomycetes > Boletales > Boletaceae > Pulveroboletus > Pulveroboletus aff. annulatus. The sequence continues at coordinate 21,449 of JBBPTX010000199.1, forward strand.
CTTCTTGTGGACGGGATGATAGTAAGTATGACGCCGATTCATGCAAGATCGTAGTGATTTTCTGTCAAGAGCGTTCCGCGCAGTCCTGACGTCAGGCTATGTCACATCTCAGAAAAAAAGGACGCGACAATCTTTTACGCGTCAAGTCTAGTCTCGTTCTATTCAGTGGAGTAAAATGTGAGCGCTGCTACAATGTTTTGTGTTGCAAGAAACTAGAGACCGGCCGATTTGCGTGGGACGGAGGATTCTTCCGGTCAATGAATTCGAATGAATCGCTCTGCCTGGCGGCCGGCCGCAATAATGACTCATGATGAGTATTTTGGTCGCAGCTTTGGAACGGAGCGAGCCGATGGGGTCCGATGCTATCCCTGTGTCGTATCAACCCTTGTCCGCATCATCATATCATCATCATCAAGACCCCTCGAAACACAAGGTTTGAATGTTCTGCCGGGTTGCGATGACAGGTGCCACAGCCCGCTCCTTTCTTTTTCCGGGGGATATGGATCACATTCAGCCTGATTCAGTGACTCTGTGGTACATGTAGCATCGAGGAGAGCTGGTCTTTTGGAATGGAGCCTGAGATAGCCGCTGGGTGTGAAAAATTTGTCACACGCGCTTGAAACCTCGGGCGTGTTTCTCAAACGTGCTCAATGGTGGAAATGTTGGACGCGGTTGACAGCTGATGTGGCAGATACGGAATTTTTTCTTTCCCTTTTCTCAGTTTTGGTGCATTTTTTTTAGTTGATCTTGCCTAGTGGGGACATGTTGCCGACATTCGAGTTGCCATGGATTTTCACGCCACCGCACGGCACATTTAGCTTTTCTCCCAGGCAGGCACCGCACATTTCTCGTTGACGGTATTCAGTGGCACTTCCACTCTTCCTACTCCTTTCAATGCCTCCAGAGCCTTCCAAGAGCAAGCTGAAACGCAAAGCAAGCCGCAGGGAGATTGAGGAGTACCGATTTGATGGTGGCCATGCACGCGAAATAGAACAGAAGAGGAATAACGGCCAGATCTCGTGCGCTGAGTGTAGGAGGTGCGATCACCGCGCGTGTTATTCACTAATCCTTTTCCACCCGTTTTGACCCAATGCCACCCTCTTGCAAGGCTCAAGATAAAGTGTGACAAGCAAATCCCATGCCAATCATGTCAGGTATATCTCTTTCTCGGCTTGATGTGATACGCCGCTCATCTGTCTTGACCAGAGGCGAGGCTGCGCAGCTTTATGTCCAAATGGTACGTTGTTGCGTTATCCGAGCCGTGCCACTTGCATCATTGTGGGGTTTGGTCCACAGGCAGTTTGTCTACTGGCCAAGGAACCCGGTACGACAATGTTACCTTTTTTTGTCGGCAATTTCCCATCTCATGCGCCTCGTGTATTCAGGTTCGTTCTCGCGGCCACCGAACATCTGCATCGCCGGATATCCAAAATGAGCGAGCGGATCCGGCAACTCGAGGACGCCTTGGGCGAGCTTCAAGCACAACATTCGACGGAGCCTCACCCACTTCTTCGCGAAGATCTGTTGACGGTCAATCACAAGGACGACGAATCATTAACGTCACCCGATGAGTCCGGAACTTTGAACCACCCTCCAGAGGTCCTCGACACATTCGGCACGCTCTCAATCACCGACCATGGTATATCTCGCTTCTTTGGCCCTACCGGTGGATCCGAGGTGGGTTGTCCCTTGACCGCATTCGTGCAAAAAAAATGTTTTTCGTGTTTATCTAACGGATCCCCGCTTTATGTCAGTGTCTCTTGATGGTAAGTCCCGTCCTTGTTCTTTTAAAGTTTGAACATCCACGCTCATCTCTCGTGATCACAACAAGGCGGACAACATAACCCAGTCGGATGGGTCGATGGACACTCCGTCGCCTGATTCGTCTAGATCCGATAGTACTCCCCTGCCTCAGGATCTTCGCATGTTCTCGCAGGCATTCCCTTTCACCCCGATGGGTCCAACTGCTGCCGTTCGTGAATTGATCGAAAGGCACTTACCCAACTGGGAACGGGCGAGTTACCTAACGCAAACGTACTGTGAACAGGCCGGCTGGCTGTACCATGGGGTGTCCAAGGATCAAATCGTGGACGAGCTTCTCCCGATATACTACTCGAATGGACCTACCAAGGCAGTGGACGAGAATAAAAGTGCCCACGAGCTTGCGTTGCTCTTCCTCGTTTTCGCACTAGGTGCCCTCGTTGATCTCGTACAGGATCCGGGGAATGCGGAGGCAGAGCACTATCACCAGATAGCACGCGCGGCAATTTGTTTGCAGCCCGTGCTGGAAAAGCCGTCCTTGGTCACCATCCAAGCACTTCATATGCTCAGTATTTACAATGCCATGAGTGGAAATGAACTGTCAGCAAGGGAAACAAGCATGGAGACCACATGGTCATTGATTGTTCTCGCCGCGCATCTTTCCCAAACCGTGTGTCATTTCCTATTTTCCTGAGACCCGTGCTTATTCGTTTCCATTCTTCTTCCAGGTTGGTCTCCGTGAGTATTGTTCTGTCGAGATTAAAAGAAGTTATCTGAACCTGACCCGTGTGGGGTTAGATCGGGATAGTACACGATGGGGATTGCCTGACAAAATTGTGCAACGACGCCGTATTCTCTTTTGGGATCTCTTCGTTGCAGATGCGTGGCATGTAGGTACACGGTCATCAACTTGATAGCTCTCTCGGCTGACGGGCCTTGGCTCCTATCTCAAAGAGCCTCAATACAGGCAGACCACCAAGTTTCTCCCTCGCTTATATTGATTGCCGATTTCCAGGGAGTGGGAACGAGAACGAGAAGACGGATAATGACCTGCATTCTATATGTGCGTGGGTCATGTGTTTTATTTGTCATCATCTCACCATTTTTCCCGTCTGCAGTCGAGTCGTGGGGATACCGCTTTGCATGTGAATGCGTGGCCGAAGTTGCAGCACGAACTTTGACTGCTGACATTCCGAGCTATGCGACGATCATGGAACTTGATCGTAAAGTACGCGAGTTCCCCATACCTGAACACGCGGCACAAATTGCTTCGACGGCCACTGGGCCTGTGCCGACCCTGGCCGCAGATGACTTGCCGCTCTCCGATACCATGAGCCGTTTCGTCATGTCCCATTCCCGAGAAGTTAGTACGTCGCCCTGTTTTACTGCCCGTGCACAAGCAGTCACGTTCGTGGTATCAACAGTCTTGCTGTATTTACATCGTAGCTTCTTCGCGCAAGCCATCATCGAGAACCCGGAGAACCCGCTCAAGAGCCAGTACGCGCCGTCGTTTTTGGTTACATATCGGGCGTCGTCGACGATATTGAGGACGATTGACGCTCAGTATGCGATTTGTCCGCAACTTTGTGCGCGGTTTTGGTCGACTTGGACGTTTGGGTTCTCGGCAGCGGTTCGAAATTTCGTTGCGCTCTTTTTTTGGTTGCTGATGGATGAGGTAGATTGTCTTTGGGACGATTGTGACAAGGGGACCGCGCTCGCCATTGGCGTCTAATGCCATCAAGGAACTCGATGCGGCCTGTGGCCTCTTTACGAAAGCTGCAAGCTATAGTCGTAGGGCGGCGAAAGCGCTAGTAAGTGTTGCTGTAGCCTCACGTCAGGTCCTGCCCCACTCACCGTGTCTATCTTGCAGCCCATCCTCACCAAACTGAGTGAAAAGGCACACACTGCGCTGGCAGCCTCTCAGAACGGCAAGCCCTCCGGCCAACTAGGACAACAATGGGTGGTCCAGGAAGAAAGCGACGAGGACGAACTGGCCATCTTTGCGGGACGCACGCGATTCGTGTCGACGCGCCGCCTGCCCGAGCCGAAGCGCCCGGAAGGAGCACATCCTCCCTCGGGGATCTTGCCGCTCCCAAGTGGACCTGCCAGCGTAGAGCCGCCTGTTCCACCTCTCTACAGACCCGAAGGCTCGTCATCGTCTTCTGTCGAACATTGGCGACCGTCTGAGCGCGATCCACTCGGTTATTCGGCTCGCAATATCAATGAGGAGTATGGCAATGCGGGTACGGGCGCAAGTGCAACGGCGAGTGTGGGACCGTCGCAGGTGATGCCTCAGTGGCGTCCGCCACGACGGTCACATTATACATACCCGCAACCCCATTCCTTTCCAGCTCCGCTGGACTCGGCGGGCCAAGGTGCAGTGCGCACCGGTCATACGGCGGCGGCGCCATCATCATCGTTTGGTGCGTGGGCGCCGCAGTCTGCGAGTACGAGCACGTTTAGCTCGGCGAGTTATTCGGGGTCCCACGGGCATGCTGGGCACGGGTATACGGGACACCATCCACACCCGTATGACCGGCCGACTACGAGTGCCTATCCACAACCACCACCGCCAGGTCAGGCGTCGCAAGCATCGCAGGCGCAGTCGGGACCCCTACCACCACCCACACAGGCACAGCCGGCGGGCGCGCCGTCCGAGCTGACCGAGCTCGGGTTGGTGTCGCAAGAGTCGCGGCTAGACGAGCGTTGGACGTCGTTTATGCGGGATTCGGGTTACTTTGAAGGGTTTGGGTACCGGGGTCGGTGAATGACCAACAAAAAAGGGCATATGTGGAGGGAAGTCTCTTCACGCAGGCCCATTGCGCGGAATGTCGTGTTGAATATGGCTCAAGCTTTCACCTGCGCTTTTGTATAACGTATCCATGGCTATGACAGTGTCCTCTGGGGTTTCAGATGGGAAGGTTCGTTCGTTTGTATGTACATAGGCACTATTTTTTGTTATTCAATACACATATGCTTTGTTTCGGAGGCTAAGCCAGTGGCCTGTTCAGATCCGATTCGTATCGTTCAGTGGAGCTCGCCCTCTATATAATAGGACACCATGGCTAAGCTGGTTGGCTGGCTATCATTATGGACCACTGGCACTGGCAGGCTGCCAGGTTTGCCGTCACAGGATCTGCAACGGAAAAACCAATGATGCGCTCAGGCTGCCACATGCCAGCGGCCGACTCGGAGTCAAGATCATCATGCCCTTGAAACCTAGGGCGCCAATTCGCAGGCACAGACGTATAAAACCTCCAGGAAGTGTACGGGACCGAGTCGCACCGTCGAGCGGAAGTATCAAAAAAACGCGTCGGAATTTGTCGGATACGCGTGCTCAAGAGTCAGGTAGCATCCAACTTGAAGGTAGTACGAGTCAACTCAGTTGTCTGTCATTCCGTGCGCACCCTCTTCCATGCCAACAGGCGTTCTACTAGTTGCGTTATTGGGTTGCTAACCAAAGCGATTTCATGCGAGTCGGAGACGTACGATTATGATCACCTCCGAGTCTCATTGAATGCTTAAAGTGCAGCTCTCAACCTCGCTTACAACTTGAAATCAATAAAGCCATGTGAAACACAGTCTTCCTCGTGATTCAAGTTCTTGCTCTTCTAAGGTGCGATACATCATGGCCGCTGACCAGACGCCGTCGACTTAGTACGTGTTATTGATACACAAGCGCCTGACGACTGCTTAAGAACCTGGCGCAACTTACAGGAATGATAGATACTACTCTTGTGCAAAGGTTGGCTATCGTTTTCCAGTGGGCGTCGATGGCAGGCTACTGCGCAAAATGGTCCCTTTCACTCTTCCAAAGGTCACAATCATTGTTGATTTTTCGTCTGAAAAACTTGGATGGGCCTGTTGCACTGGATGGCTAGCAATGTATGTTTTGTGACCTGCCCCTCCTGTACACCTGATATACAGACTTGTGCAGTAGCTCCGAAGCGGACGAAAAGCTCATGCTGCCTTCAAAATCCTCACCCGCTTTGTCTTGATAAGACATTCGCAGCGATCGTATCAGCCGATTCGGGGAATCCGGGATCCAGTATTCCCTAGCACGTCGTAACTTTTGTTACAAGCATCCATGGTGAGTATATCTGCATCGTGGCAGATGTATTTAGCTCCAGTTTGAACCCTTGGCCCTCCAGGTCGGAAAACATTCGTAGTGCTCATTGCAAACCGCATCTTTAAGCACCTCCTCGCACTCTTATATCTCCACTGTGGATATGTTCACGCAGATAACCCGTTTTGTACCTCATGGGTTTTAATTGATCAGCCAACTTAGACGTTAGGTACGTCAACATTCTTATCAAGTTGCCTCATACATCTGCCGCAACCTGGTCCTTCCTTATAACCCCCCTCCCCCCCCAAACACCCGCCTAAACATCTTAAGCAGCAACTCTCTCCATAAGACGTTATTCCCACTCGCAACCTTTTCCCGATTTCAACCTCTGTAGCTCCTTTGGCGATGTCTTTGTCTGCTTTGTCAACTATGGTACATATATATAGAGGCATTCTTCTAAAAGGAGAGCGTTTACGTGTTTTTGGACAGCGAGACTGGCTATACACTCCAGCCATTGCTGCGAATACCATCAGCCTCTGATCCTTCGGGCGTCTGATACCATTCTTCGCTGCAAATGGTCCGCGTACTTGTCGGTCTATTGGCATACAGACTATTGGTGGTCTGGTAAGTCACTGGGTGGTGACTTGTGTCAATTTCTTTCCCGTCAAAGTATTCGACAGCCTGCTCCTTGGACAGTGACTGCTATTCGCGCAGATGGTAGAATTGTTCGATTTGGTTTCTCTTCCCAAGTTTTCTGGTTCGTGTCGATCGTTCCAAATACTTTCTGGTGCTCAGCAAGTTTCTGGAGAGTTTCACTCGTTTTCCTCGCACAGGAAGACCATGTTGGGTGGCAGAAACTGCTGTTGCTGCGGACTGAAATGCTCGGTCGCCACCTTGCCCTCGTTTGTCACTATGTCAAGACGCCCTTCCTTACAGGTCTGCCGGGTCAAGCCTGGGTGTCGATAGACAGGGGATAAGGGCTAAGTGCAGTGTGTATCCGACGATGTTTGAATTAGATCTTACCTTGCCTCCCACTACAAAAGATCTGTCAGGTGATCCTTGGTTAGGGACTGTAATACCACTCGAACAAGTTTTGAATGCCATGACATTTTGGATGGTTCATTGTGACATAGAAGTGAAAGAGATAAGCTCGAAAGCGACCCAGATTTACTAGCTGATGATAACATGCGACGCCTCAGGCTTGAATTGAGATGGTCTTGAATCCCAAACATCCCTAAGCGGTGGGCGTCGCTGGTACGTGAGCTCGCAACGTATTGCCAGTACTCATCCAGTTCGTGTCCTCTACGTAATGGTAGGGAAACGTAAACATGCTGGCGCCGAACCTCGGTGGCAGAAATGATCAATTGACCCATGCATTATTCCAAATGGAATGTAATATGGCGAATGCACCTGTCAAAAGATGCTTTTCCGTGAGCCCAGCTGCCCGAGCCAGCGTTTGAACAGTGGCCATACTAGACTGATTGGTAGCGCTACGGTCCTGGTCCACTGGGCGGGGACAGCGGAAAGTCTTGGTGTGGACCACGGTATGGACGTTGAAGAGCGCGCAAGGCATCTATACGGAAATGGAAAGAGGAAATGGCAAGCACGAGGTACAGTGGTACACGTCAACTTGCGTGCGCATGCGTGCAACGAGATATACCCTGCGTCGAGCGGGAGGGTATCGTGAGTGCCCTCGACATCTTCGACAAAATGATCGACATGCCTCTGTCCCATCACCGAGTCAGACTCGATGTCAACGTTCGACCTGCATCAGACTCACGCATGAAGATGTCTACTCGTTGTGACTAGAATAAAAAATACATCATTAGATTAGCTGTGCCCTTAATGTGGGGCACGTACCAATGGAGTATCCATGGTCCGGGGTTGTCCGTGACGAATCGGATCACGACTTCGTCACCTGTCATTCCGGTGCTCGCGGTATCTCTTATGACAGGTCTATCGTAGTCGCGACATTGGCCGTCAGCGCTTTTGATGACTACACACTGATGGAAGTAGAGGAAATCCACTGAGCAAGGTACGATCAAGTCGTACGGGTATGGGGACAACGTGCACCATGGATGCTAGTCAGGGAATGAGTACAGGGTTATCGCCACAATGCACCACACGTATACGCGCCGAACGTCCTGGGGAGTCCTTTGCAGAAAAAATAATCTCGACGAGCCGATCCTTCGGAAGCACATACATGATACACAGATCCCCGAGGCTCAATCTGCCATGACGCCACCTCCCCATTGAGAATTTGCAGCAGGATCGGGGTCCTGGGCGATGTATACTGCGCACCATTGATCGAAGAGTTGAAGTCGGATACGTTCTTGTTCAGTTCGAGGTCGATGACGTCGGGCTCGACCTGGAGCAGACGGGTGGGTGGACGCGAGTGGATGGATGAGCGACCCGTTCAGGGGGGTTGGTTAGGTGCGAGAGTACCGCCTCTCGGGAGTTGAACTGGAGCGGGTGAATGCGTTGATGGGCTGATTCGGGACCGCATGAACCCGATGCGTAGGTTTGCATGGAGAACAAAGGAGTGGCGTTGTGCGGCATGAATTTTGGATGGAATAGACTGTGTGGGGTTCGACGTAGTTTCCATCCAATTCGACGACCGCGAGATCGTGACCATCGATTGAGAACACATAGTTTGGTTTGTAAGCCATGTTCAACAGTCGAAAAAACGATAGCGTTTGTTGGGCTCAACGCTGATAGCTGCGTGCAGATTCTCGCAGTGGTTGTTGTAACAGCCAACTCCGTTTATCAGCACCGCAGCAGGAAAGACTTGACGGTGCACCTGAGGTGAAGATGCGTGGTACTTATGTTTGTCAGGATCACAACAATACTCGTTACTGGCCGACTTACCAGTCCATCAAGGTGATGATGGTTGATTCTATTTGGAGAATCAAACTTTTGTTCGAATTCAATAAGATAGGTTAAAGACATACCATCATCAACGTCGTAACTCGGGCGATATGGATCATCAGGACCGTAAATGATGAGAGGACCCGCAGCCCATCGTAGTATATTGCGCCCCGTAATGTGGACGGTACCAGAACGTGCCCACTTGGTGTCCGGCGGTGAAATTGTATAAGAAGGAATTTCCGGGCGCGATTGGACAGAGTCGCACAGGCTGAACCATCCTGCCATGCGAATGCTGCACATGTTGAACGTTAGCACAACAAATGGCGGATCATGAACAACAACTGACAATGGTGGTCCCGGTGGGCATGATATCGTCGGGCAAGTAACTCGTGACGTTGATCTGAAAGTTGTCACCCAATTCAAATATGTAGTTTGTCATCTTGGCCCCAAGTACGTGGTGAAAGAAACGTCCATACTTTGTGCCCAGTAATAATCGGTCCGGGTAAAACATTTCCAGCAGGAACGACACTCTAACCGGACAAGAGTGAAAACGAGACACTATAAGATTCACTTTTACGACGTACGATTTGGTGAAACCATCTGGGGATACAATGACATTGACGATGGGCAAGTCAGCAATGGGCCCAATAGAAGGGTGGACAGAGAAATAAGCAGAAAGAGCGACCTGAGCATCTCCACCGAACCAAACCATCCAGGATTCTTGAGCTCGAAAGGTGCCAGTGGTAGTGAGACTGGCAGTAAGTAAATGAGAACAGGGAATTGACCAGCTTTACGTCTCATCCCGGAGTTGAATTTCTCTCAAACACGCTGACACGTGTGCATATCTGTCATGCCCAAGTCTTGGTGAGAACTGCGACATACGGTGAGCGTGTGACTGAACGTACGAGAGCGCAGCCCACTTCAGGTTTTCAACCGCGGAACTACAGTGGTTGACACAAGCGAGGCAATTTCGCGGAACACCGAGGCGAGTAAGGTCCGCTGGAAGAACGAAACCCAGCTTGGCAAGTGGGATTTCGGCCGACCGAATACGCAAAGTCAAATCCACGGAAGGTCATTCGTGGACGGCAGAGCATTAGCAATATTTCCTCAGCAGCACCGCCGAGTGCAAGCAGGCTATCTGTCATCTTACTCGAGGTTTCGTCGCTGGTTAGAAGTCGAGAAGGAACGTCAGTTCTATTAGGTTTTGCCACAATCTTTGAGTGGCAAACCAATCATGCTCAGAGTATTGGTAAGTTAACTCGGGCACAGACTATGGCGAAATTCGCTCAACGATGACCGTTTCCATGCTGGGACCTCACAGATCAAATCAAGTCGCATGAAACCGCCATTCCAGCCATTTGCCTGGGCACGCAGCACATGCTCTGAGATGCACCAACTATCCGCATGACACCGACCTCTCGTTGAGTTCGTGCCTGAAGTTTACGTCCTTGCTTCTCTTCTTCAGGTCGCCACATCTGCAAATGTTAACCGAGGTTTATCCTGGATTATCCTCGCTTATCCTCGCTTGATTCTATGCGAGCCAACCACAGCTCGAAAAACGCCTCTATACGCGTTACGTTTCCAGACGATTCTGCTGATGCATGAAGGCCTTCTCGCTGCATCATTCGCAGGTAGAGAGGTTGTTAATAAACGTCGACCCAAGCTCAATCATGCGCAAAAAACGCACGACATGTGAAGTCGGGGAAAATAATTCATTTTAGGTTAGAATCACCAAGTAACCCGTCTGAGACTTCCGATCTTGTAACCCCAGTACAACTTGCACATGGCGCAAGAGCTACAGCCGACCGGGATACCAAGGGAACATGGACACGACGAAGACTCCTGTGTTGACATCTCCTACGTGTGAAGCCGCGGATGATCGCTTCAGAAACGGGCTAAGAACCTCATCTGTCCTCGGCCCAACAATGACGTCTCTCAGTCGAAGGAAAAGATGCAGGTTTGATGTTTCAAGTACTCACAGAATACCCGGAAACAGATCTGTTGGTGTTTCAGGTCAAACGCCCCCCGAGGTCAAAACTTCGTGAGAGCACGCACCTTGGAGTAGATCAGAAACGTATAGAAGTCAAATCTGCGCCAGAAAGGAAGTACCAGCCCAACGATCGATATTTCCTAGTCCGGCGGTCGGGAAAGTTGTTCGACCGACAAAAGACTCAACAAATCACTGTCGAGGTTGAGCGTGTTTTGCGGGAAGAGGGCGATTAAACGGGGAACGTATGTAACAATGAACGCGTACGTGCCTAATCATGAATCATGGAATTCTTCTAAACCTAAACGTGTCTGTGATCGGAGGTTGGGATATCACGGTGAGCAACAAACCTTTGGTCGGAATCTGGATGCGGAAGGGAAGACAACTTTGTCGCAAGCCACAAACAAACTTGAACGTGTCACAATCCAGTCAGCTGCTTCACTACAAATCCAAACCACAGGTCGGCGAATTCGCCAGAAAGTCGGTCAAGATCGTCCGAGGCAGAGTTTCCTGCAAACTATGCCAATGGTTTTCGGCCGATCTTCTACGAACCTCTCGAGTTTGGGTCATTGGTATCATCCACAATGTAAGATTCTTCGACTTGAGTTTGCATCGTACCTGATGAAAGTGATGTCCTTAGATAACTGGGGAAGGGCGTGTGTTTAGATCGTTGATATAGGGATTCCCTCAGGCTGCAGTGGTGTCGCTGTAGAAAAAGCGTCCCAAGGTTACCTTGCTGACTAACGTTCCTACACCGCCATCACTCTTGCGACCCGCCACTGTGGCCTGGATCACGAGTCTTACTGGCAAAGTCACTCCACCAGCCTTAGTAGCTTTGAAGCCGAACCGTATTTGAATCTTGATATAACAGATCTCTCTTGGAGTAGCCGCATACAGCCGCAACAAAAGCAGTATCCAAGACAGGATTCTGCCCGACGGGATTCACCCTCATCCGAGCCGTTCACCAAAGGGTAACAAGGTACGGTACGTGATTTTTTCATCAACAAGGCGGTCAATCTAGGCTATCCAACCCACGCCTATCAATTCCATCAACAATGATCTGTGCACGACTTGGACAAAAAGTTGCTGCGGAGTACGTTTTGGGGTGCCACAGCGTCCACGTCGCGATCAGAATCATCTATGGGGCTGCCCGAATTGTTCATGTACATATGCCCGCAGCAGGGTGCCACAGATCCGATTACAACGCGCCCCTGATTTCCCTAGCTGACAACGAGGCTATCCCAGTTTTTGCCCTGGATGATTGTTCTGTGAGGATTGTGCTAGCAGAGTCGAGATCCCACGGACCACCACTTCACACTTTGGGCATTCTGACATAAGATCACCGTAGGCAAGGTGACGTCGTAGGTGCTGTCACTTGCCTGTCGTTTTCTGCTCAGTCATCTGTAACGCTCCAATGACGCTATTTGGTCGGGGTAAGCTAGACTCTTTCACGTACGTAAAGACTCTCTGCTTACTCACAGGGAGCCGAGCAAGGTTCAAGGTTCAGCTCAAGCACCTAATATCAAATTGTGACACCACTCGCAGCATATCAAGATCAAGAATGCAATCATATCGTCACGAATAGGTATGATACGGTGCGGGACATTGAGCGGCTCGAACACAGACTTTTCATTGACCCACATGGACGAGCAGCTTGAACTTCGTTCTTGGCACGACATGTCAGTGAGTCGTAGAAAATTTTGAGCCTGTCACCATTGGATACGTCAAGTCGACAAACGGGCCTGGCAGGCCACTGGCATCCCGTCGACGTTGGACCCATCTTGCTCGGCACCCAATCAGTGACTCGCTCGTTCCTCGCTTCCCTTCACGCACTTACAGAATACCGGACAACACTGACCTTGAAGAAAATGGGGGAGGCGCACTAGTACTACAAGAGTAGCCCAAGGCCAAGGCCATCACACCGGGTCGGGTTCCACGGGGTTGGAACTGCCTTGCCAACAATGCGCCGCACAAGTATGGTTAGCATGTCTTGCCGCATAGCCATACAACAATTTTTTCCATTATCATGCAGTTGGTCACTTGCACTTGCCTGATTCAGACTGGCCAGTCAGCATCAGACGCATCATGACCGCTACGTAGCATATGATGATGGCGGCGACTTGGGAAGCCACGTACAGCCATAGGCACTTGGTTATTCCCCGGCGACGCAAAGTGAAGCCCCACTTCTGGTTAGCAGAAAATGTTCACGCAAGCCCTCCCCCCAAGTTTGAGCCGCTCGAAGACCGCGCTGCGAGATGCGTGTCGAGATATTGTGGACGGGTAAGGAAGCAAGGGACGTACACCACGTCGTCATCGTTATCCGAATCATCATCATCGCGCTGCGTGATCGGCGGAACTTGGTGTATGACCGCACCCACTGGAGCCCCGAGTTTGTTCGCGAGCGAACGCGTTGGCGCCGTCCGTGGGCGAGGAAAGGCGCCTCTGGACCGACCGCCAAGACTCAATCAATCCGGACCCGACAGCGTTCAGAGTTGCGTACCGCACCGAGCAAGCCCTGAGCGCCACCATGCCAGTGGCACCGGGACCACTGCCATAGGTCGCGTCCATGCATCCTGCGGCGTGGCGCAACGCGGTGGTACAAGCACCATCTGCCAGAAAGAGGAATCCGAACCCGGAGAGAATCTACCACCGCCTTCCAGTTCGCGCTGGAACTGGGCAAGGTCCGAAGGGGGGGGGCTGGGCCTGGGTCCAACCACTCTATCCCCGGGTTCAAGTTCTTGTTTATCACAACGTCGTTGGATCCGGCAGCCCTGAAGAAAAAGAGACATCTGACATGTGTGCAGATGTGTCATTGTTACAAGCGCGAGTCAAGGACACCCACTGGCACATCGTCACAATCCGCGGGGCTGGGCCCCTCCATGGTACGGCAAGGTTCTGGAGAGAAGTCTCTGATAGTGACCGAGCAAGAAGGCGTTACAGCGGCGTACCATTGACGCACTCGCACTCGTAAAGTCAGCGCAAACGGGGCCAACGGTTCACCTCACGCGTTCGCGTTCGCGCTACGGCGTCAATCCCTGGCCGCATATTCCGAATCGGACAATACGGGCGGGCCAGGAAACCGACGGCCGCCCATACAACTTGCTTGACCTCGAATGTGCGATCGTCGCACCTTGGACGTGCGATATGACCGTGGAACCGCAGTCGTGGGCATCCCCACAAGGACATATGGGCCATCGGGGCTTGGCTGGCAGCGATGGGTGACAGGACACTGGTTTGTTGGTGGGCGTCCTGCCAGGGCCCTGATGACGGGGACATGCTCTCCGGTGGAATGGGGCCAAGGCAGCTTGGGAGTCATGCGACTGATCAATCGATCAATCGATCAAGCGGCCCGGGAGTTATCCAGTGCCCCTAAGTGTAAGACGGCAAAGTGAATGATAGCTTACTGTGTTGGACGTCGAGCAGATCGACCAACTACCACCCAACTGTGCGGAATGGAAACAGGTCCTAATACTATAATTGCACACATGGTTTTTCGACAGTAATAAAAACGGTTTCTGATCGACATGGGGACTACACCTAGTGGCATCTCAATTTCAAATCCCTCTTTCGAGAGTGAAAGGAGCGGGTCACTGGCAATCCAAGTCATGGGTTATAATAATCAACGGTCCATGGTGTCTGTTTGAGCGCAACGAGCGTCACTGCAGAGCGAGAGAGCGAGAGAAAGGAAGGACAGGGAAGGAGAAGAGAGACAGACCACCACCATCATTCCTCTTTAATACCAGGTCCATGCTCCCCGCTCGGATCCAGCCCGTCCACCACCCCAACACCGATCTTACTCCGCGTCATCGGCGACGCGCGCCGTCCATCTTCCACCCCCGAATCCGCACGCGTTCGCTTGCGTGATGATGTCGGCGAGATCACCCCGCCCGTGCCATTTACCAGTCCCTTGTCCATCGCGCCCCCGCGTTCGGACGGCGCATAGTGCTCCACATGTCGCTCGCGTTCCCACGAGAGGCCATCCCGCCCATGTCCATGTCCATGTCCGTGGCCATTCGGGATACTCATATGCATCGACCCGCTCGACTGCGCACCACCGTGTGACAAGAAATCCAGCCAACTCGTATCGCTAGCATGGCCTATCCATCCGTGAGCACGCACAACAACAAACATACACTCGGTACGCACCGGATTCCTGCTGGGATGGGGGTGGCGGGGCTTGCGCTGGATGCTGCGACGGGGCATGCGACGGCCAGTCCAACGGGCCAAACTGCGACGCGGGGCGATGCTCGTCGCTATTCTCCAGGAACGCGGAAAGTAATTCGGGTGATTGTTGGCCCCGCGCAGTGGCGCTGTTACTGGGCGGGATGTTCTGTCGCATCAACTGGTTGTACATGCCTTGAAACTGGGTGTCCTGATGTTGGGGATATGTCGACGACCGTGGGTATCCAGCTGATCTGGAGCCTCTCGAGGAGGATGGAAAGTCAAAGGACGAGGAAGGTAGAAATGACTGCTGCGGACTGGAGGCCGGGACGCCGAGGTAGTTGTATTGCAATTGAGAAGCTTGACCGTTTGAGCGGTAGTTATTTGGTGTGTGGGCAGAGGTGGGCGATGGGAGGTAACCATTGTACAGGGAATCATCGGGAATTAGCTTTGGGACGCTGCCTGCGCTGACGCCCGCTAGACGTTTTTGAGAGCCGAATGAGTCGTCTGGAGGGAGTAACCGGCCAGAAGAGGTATGACGTTCTGTTGAGAGAGGAAGCGAAGAGGCACCGCTTGGGGATGACAATTGGGTGGAGTGGAGTGGCATGGGTGGCTGCGGAATAGTCATTGGTCGGTGGAGCGGGTAATCGTTCATCTACAACAAGGATGAGTATCTGGTAGCCAGGGGATGTATGAGGTACAGACATCCGTGTTCAACGCTAGATCGCCTCCCGAAGGAGGAACGAGTTTTCCACTGTTACCGTAGTCTTGTTTTAGCTTGGTATCTGTACGTTTTTTGTTCCCGCTGCGTGGGTTGGACTCGGGGTCGTCATCGTCGGCATCGTCATCATCAGCATCGCCCACGTCGTCGAGTTTGGCATTGGCATTGTTTGTAAAGTCGTGCGGTGTGCGCGCGTCCTTTTCCCCGTCGTACTGGTGCGGTATGTGAGATCCAGGGCGTATAGAAGACAGACGAGTGACATACTCTAATGTGGCGTTGGACAATGTCGTGAATGTCACCCGAGCAATATTGGTAGAGTTTCAAATGATGACCGGCGCGTTCCTCTTGAGATTGCAGATGAGATGTGGGCGAGGCGAATGAACAAGGAAACGGACGAACCGAATATGATAACGGCGACGTCGACTGAGCAAAGAACACCGAGTTCGTATGCCTTTTTGAAAAGCCCATTCTTGCGCTGGAGATCAATGAGAGGGAGAAGATGATATATATAAGTGCCAAGGGGGAACAAAAATAGCCACGACGATACCTTTAAAAAAGTGACAGAGCGATTACGCTCGTGCTATGTATAAGAAGACGTGAGCGATTGCGAGTCAAAGATGGAACGGGAGGAGGAAGAGGCAAAATTTAGGAGATGCGACGAGAATAGTCCAACTTGAGGACGTACGGTGATGGGCTGAATTTCGATCTTTCGCCTACCCATTTGAGATTGAGAGAGAGAGGGCGGGGAGAGGGTCAGAGGGACGTGCGACGAGCAGAAAAGATGGGAGCCTTTTGGGTGCGGGTCTTTGAAGTGTGTATCTCTTCACCAGCATGTAATTATTCCGCGACCGGGTGCCGAATGTGCAACAACTGCAAACGGCGCTCATCTCCCAGATCCGGGTCGCCAGATCCACCCATCCCGGATCACTCCCGGATTCATCCACTCCTGCCATTCCGGGAAAGGGTTTCTGAATCTCGCGCACGAGCCAATCAGATGCCGTCGCACTGTTCCCACTCGTTCCGCATCGCTTCTCCGCAGTCCATTCGCCCTCCCAACTGGCTTCATTTCCTCGGTCCCACCCTTATCTGCGGAAGGCGGCCTCCCGTCCATCAGAAAATATTTGGCAGTGTTCATGGGGACCCTTGCCCGGCATTCTTACTCCCAATCGGCCGCCTGCTCATTGTGCCTGATCGATTGCACCCGTCTGGACTGCAAGCGACGTCGAAGATCGCTCAGTGAACCTTCAATTTTATCTCACTGCGCCAAAAATAATAGCCTCGCATCTCCGTTATTTATGTGCCCTGTATTTTTATATCCTTGTCTCCGACCACACTGTCTTTTCCTCCTCTTCCTCCTCCCCGTCTGCGGAAACGAGAAACCATTCTGATCGGTGTAAACCGGCTCTATCGTTGCAACGCCACGTTCTGTTTGTCGGATGACTCAGCCTACTCCTTTGTTCCGGCGGCCACTCCCTAGATTCCACGCACGGTCAAGACGGAACCCCCCAACCTCCCACATACTATCCTCATCTCCGCTCTTCCCGCGCATTCACTTCTTCGCCGTGGATCAGGGTCAACATTACTTCCCTGCTCCACCTTATAGTATCCGGCCTGATCGAGCCAAGCACGCCAAGGTCGCCTTGAAATCCTCGAAAAGCACCGCGTCGAAGAAGGAACGCATTGGCCACCCCCCACTTTGCACGATTCATGTTTATTTCAGGACGTGTAACATGGTATACACTTGCACGTCGACTTATTTTTGCAGCTCGTCGACTTGGCGCGTCTCGCGGGTAGATTAATGAGATGTGGATCCTTGCACTTTTTTTGTGTCGTCGACGAGTGATCACACAATTAGGTTGGTGATACGCCCCGCTTATACCCCCCATTGCATGTAGCCGGTGGATTGTTCCATCGGAACAGTGTTGGGCTCAGCCCTGCAGCACATCCCGGCCGTCATCTACTCGACCCGATTTTCCGACCCTTGGGAATTCCACATTCCCCCACCACCCCATTTCACGCAATATGTCCTTTTCGACACTCTTCCACAACGTTTCCATATCGAGGTGCAGACGACGGACGATAAGAGGGACGATAGCGGGCGCGCGCGAGTAGGGAGCAATGCCGGGTTGGACATGTGAATGTCAAACGTACCGGTCGACGGCTCTCCGTGCTGCTTGCGTTCGTCTGCGATGTTGCCCCACCCACGCCTCGATCATTTCCTCGGATGTTCGGAGGAGAAGAGAAGAATTAAACATATGCGTACGTATGCCATCATACTCACGGTCACATTCACAGCCCACACGCAAGGTTTGCCCATACGCAGCTGTGCCTTTTTCGCCGAGAAAAGGGCGAAAAGGGGAAAGATGGAGAGAGAATGATGGGTCCATGTGGAACGAGGACCACGTGGACAAGGAGCTTGAACAAGCTGCGAGGTTGCCCATGCGAGACTCCCAAGATAAGTAAGTAAGCGTGATTGATCTTGGCGCCTAGCCGTCGGTGTCCATCATGACGATCGGGGTGTGCAGTACGTCATTATCAAGATCAAGGCCAACCCAAGCGATCTTGGTAAAAAAGATGGCACTGAGGGATATGTGCGCGCGCGGGGAGGCTTGGCTCGATTTCAGACTGCCGGCGAGTCGACTGGATGAAACGCATCACATCGGGCGGGGGGAGTGTCGTACCATGTCATATCTGATCAAACGTCGTGTCATGTCATGTTCATATGATCGTGTGTAGTGGGGCCCTTAGATACAGATACGACGGTCATATGGAGGTTCTTCTTCGAGGGGGGTCTGCCCACATGATAAGCACTGCGCTGGTTATTGTCCTCGCATTGACAACGGGTAGTCAGACGTGCTGACGCACGGGTTGCCAAGAGCGGGTTCAGTGATGCGACTCGGAGGGTGATGGAAGCTTCGGCGCGAGATGGAATGCCGCATTGCGTTTATCCTATCTAGTGCGATCATCTTTTGTTTTCGGCCTCAGGTGCCCATCTGAATCCACCGCCCTCGACCGCGTTGTTCGGAAGAGCGCGAGATCCGGGTCAGAATTCTCACGGTCGTGGCACGGGTCCAATGAGGCGCGCAGCAATGTGGACGTTCTCGTGCCACATGTTCTGACCATGACCTGACATTATTCTGGACCATCCGGGCATTGCCATTATTCCACCGCCATCTGCTGTCAATCACGAGCAGCAGCGTGCGCGATCGGGTTAACCTTTTTACACGAGCAGTGCGTGGTGATGGCGTTTCTTCTCTTTCTCGCTCGGGGACTGGGTTGACAGCTGTAAGCTTGTTTCTTGGGCCCCGGACGGGCCTGGAGAATTCACGCTGATGGCGATTTAGATGTTGATCATCATCACAGCTCGGTATTTGCCAACACGCGCGCAACACCAACGTCTTGGGGATAGTGCGGCGCACATGACGGGTGCGTCCATCTCTCACTCGAAGCCCCCCCGCTCTTTGGCAGTGGAGAACCAATCACGCGACGTGTATCTGATTGGATGACCCAGGTTCAAGAGCATTTCGCGCGTGGTTTTCGCCCCGCTTCAAGGTGTTGCCGGGTTTCTCTCCCGTGGCTGGATGGTGGCACAGGGATCTGGTGTGGATGATTCAGCTCTCGGAGACGAGCGTGATTGTGGGTGGCACGCGGACCGCTCCGGGAGCACCTGGTCGCATCAACCATGTACAGCAAAACGGTTTACACGGCACGGATCGACTGCGTGCTTGCGAACAACCCACCGAGGGGTGGCTGGGATCGCTCTGTCGCTCAGTATGGTCATATTGAGGTTCGTCGTGTCACCCGATGAGATGGGGAGTGTGATGGAGATTCAAATCCGAGGAATGATGCACGATGCACGGGTGGACAAGGATGCCTGTTGGCGATGCTTTTTAGGAGTACATACATGTGCTATCGATCGCTATTTTACCAGGGTCCGTGAAGCATGTGGTACGCCATACGAGAATGTCATGAAATGAAACCAACAATGAAGAACCTGAACGTTGCAGTGTCACCGAGAACCAAGGAGAGAACGGAGAGAGATGATGAATGACGACATGAAAACAGCCATTGGCGTCTACCGGCGCGCGAGCAGAGGTGAGAATGCAATGACGGCGCATCGTGATAAGGTGGGATACCGGTCCGCGAGAACGGGACGGGACGTGTCGGTCCGCGCAGGGGTGACGTTTAGATTAAATTCTGTCAGCGGGAGAGGGAACGAGACTCACATGCGCTAGAAAACCTACAAGTGACTCGCTCTGGACCGCTCTGCTCTGCTACCGTGTGTGCGGAACGGGAGACGTTGGGCTGGGAGGTCCAGCAGGCTTAAGGTGCGGTTGAGTACACAAAGCAAGCGCGAAAAAGGAGGCAAGGCTTACCGGGGAGTATGGTGGCGGACTGGGCTCCCTGCCGTTTGTCACGATTGTGCTGGGCGGCCGAGTACCCTGCGGATATGTGTATCGAGGGGGTTCCTGTGGTCGCACAGAGGGTGGTGGACCACTGGCGTTTGTGGCAGGCCCAGGGACAGTACCGCTTTGCACGCGACTTGACTCGGGTGGCACCCGCGGACTTTGTGCTCCAGCCCGTGTGCTCTGTACCTGGCCTGAGAGTTGACCCGAAACCCGTCTTGGAGGGGCGCCGGGTCTTTGTGCCTGATCCGGAGATACCGGTGCTCTCTGTCCTTGTCCATATGGTCCGGTTTGAGTTGGGGTGCGTTGGGCGTCGCGTTGGGCGGGTGGTGGCACGGTGGGCTTTACTTGACCGTTTGTATAGGGCGGGGCGCCGGGCGCGGGATAGTACCATCCCGGCTCAGTAGTGGGCGCTGCATAATAGGGCCGATACGCTTGGGGTTGCGATTGTGGTTGCGCACCCGCACTTGGATAGGTGGGTACGACAGGGGGTGGGCGGGGCCGACGACGGCGACGACAGGCCATGACCAACATGGCCACGATAATGAGGATGAGTGCGACAGCGCCTGAAGTGAGTACAGTGAATGAATCGAACCAGAGAATAACAAGAAAGGGGATGAACCGATGGCAATTCCGACGATACGTCCAGGGGAGAGCCAGTAATAGTAATAGGAGCTACCACTGGACTGGGATTGGGCGTGTACGAAACACAGCTGGGCGGAAAACAAGGCGACGAGGACGAGCATCGCTGGTATGTCGGACGAGCGCATTGTCGTGGAGGTTGGGACGCAGCTGATTTGCGGATGCGATCGGGCGAGAGTGTCTCGACTGGGTGGTGTGGCACTGTTACCCGCCCTCCTATACTCGGAGTCGATCATGTATACCACCGGCGTCTATGATATGGTCAATACGATTCAATAGATCATTCCACACCTATGAGCTGTGGCCGTCACCTATGGACTCGTCAAACCTCTTCCGTCTGTGGGGAGACGAAGAATTACTGTTCCCAGGATATCGTATAAAAATGTAGTCGCCAGTGTTGCAAGAGAATTCATGAACAGTTCTTCTAGGATGTCGATGAGAAGGTGGCTGGCGCAGGTTGATCTCAGACATCTGCCAGTGGAGCGTAGCCCAGTATATTTTCTCGCTCTTCAACAACTTGTTAATCATGGTGTGGAACTACTTCCAGCCTTGCGCCTGGTATTCTTGCTCTGGGCCGGCCTGGGCGTGAGGCACAAGCTGAACATTCCAGTGACCGCCGCGATGAAATTCCCACACAGTTTCGTCGACAGGCCATAATGCACGATGCATCACATTACAAAAAGAAAAATAGATGATATACAGCATCGTAATGTACAAACATTATATTCATGTTGCTACACATCGTAGCAATATCCGAGGGCATTTGCGAACTTATGCAGCACTGATTGGACTGGGAAAAGACCAGCCGATGTACAATCGAGGTTTTGATGTGTCGCAAAATCACTGTATAACTCACAGGTTTTTGGGTCTTGCCGCTTGCCATGTAGTAAGTACTGCTGTAGTCTTTGGCAAACTACTCTTGGTAACTTCTCCGACCGAGGTCTATCGATACCACGTTTCCAAACACCGGGTTAAGTCCAGGTGCTACGAACGACCCGATGATGTATTGTAATTCGTTTCGTCATCAGAGCATAAATCACATCTTCGACTCTGCAATGGGTACTAATACACGATCGCGCAGATGTACTTCAGGTTCGATGCTCCTAATTCTCCAGGAACGATTCAAGAAGAACCTTTGCCTTGATGATTGTCAACACATCCTTCTGCCCCGGTTGCAATAGCATTTCCTTTATCAGCCCAAAATGCGTCGAACACAACACTTTCGACTCTGTCATTCCCCCCAACGTACCCTGATCTTTGTCATCGTCGTCAAGTTCCATTGTGGCCTCCCTAAAGGTCTCGAGAGGGTGGATGGCAAAGACCGTAAAGTCTGCCGAACCCGTGTCCCCAATCATCTTGCGTAGCTGCACAGCAGTCAATAAGATCGGATTCACTCTGTTCTCGAACCGGGATATGACCATCGATTTGGCGTCGGAAACAGAGGTGGCACAAGATGCTGCCACAACAATGTCCGCGAGTCCTGATAGGATAGCCGTGAGGGCTGTAAAAGTGTTTGGGTCGCTGTTGTACATCACGTTGGGTGAACTGTAGGCTCGCGTGAGACACCGCCAACGCCCTGATATTGCTTGGGTCTCTGTGAACCAGTTTGCTGTAAGCTTAAACTTTGAAGCAATTAGTAATATCTTACCCGATCTCTGTAATCGCTCGTATGTCTTGTCAATAAATTCGTTGTGACCATCTTCAGTGGTCCATGAGGAAATGATCGAGCATAGATGGCATGTAAGGTAGGCTTGGAACGCGATTGGGAGATACGACGAAACGTCCTTGGGCTCCCTCCTCTTTAAGCAGTTCGCTAGGCATTGACCTATGGACTGTGAGACCCTTTGCACCGCAGAGTTTTGTTCCTCAGTCATCACAGTCTGAGGCTGGAAATCCCCAGTGATATACTTGGCCATATTCGTTGCAACCAATTGAACGTTCTTGTTGAGTCGTTCCCCCATCTGTGTGATGGCTATCTCTGCATATTCATCCGCCAGTGTAAGGAACTTCTGCAGATCCGTCAGCTGGGGCCGACGCTCTATAATCGCAGCTCTGATGTCTTTTAACTGCTCCTCGTAACGTTGTTGGATCTCGGTAGATTGGGATTGGAAGAATCGGAACTCGTTCCGAACAGAGACGAGGTCATGTGACTCGCGATGAACACGCTCGAGCTCCGCTGCCTGTGCCGCATAGCGATGCTGAGATTCTGCGATTTGAAGTGTCGAAGCGGATAGGTCATGGCGGAGCCGCTCGAGTTCGTTATGCGCAGTAGTGAGCTCCTCTGACTTCAATTCTAAGCGCTGCTGGAGTTCGCAAACTCGAGAAGAAGAAGCAGTCAGGTCATGTCGGGGTTGCTCGATGTCCCTGTGAGCAGTGGCAAGCTCATTGTGATTCTCCATCCTAGCAGAATTCTCGTGTTGCAATCGCTCGATTTGGGAGTCGAGCGCTGCAACTATATCGTCTTTCCCTCTATCATGGGACATGGTGGCTTCGAACTTCTCATGGAAGAAACGAAGCTCTGTTGTCTGCGCCTCGCAACGCTGTTCTAATTGGATGATGCGGGCGGATGAGGTGGACAACTCCTGCTGCCGACGGCCGAGCTTCTCGCTTGCGATAATGAGGTCCCTCGCTCTAGCAGCATCCGAATCCCTCGACTGCTGAAGCTGGGACGACTGTGCCTCGTAACGTTGCTTGAATTCGACAATCTGAGAAGATGCAGCTTTGAGGTCACGTTGAAGTTTTTCGAGGTCCTCGCGTGTGACAGCGAGCTCCTTCGCCTTGGTGGTATCTGAATGCTCCCAAGCCTTGATCTGCATGGATAAAGTAACCAGGTCGTGGCGGAGCTTCTCAAGGTCCTTTGAGGCGGTCACAAGCTCCTTAGTTTTGTCTGCGTTAGAACGCTTCCATGTCTCGAGCTCCTTGCGTACGGCAATAAGCTCGCTCGACTGTGCCTCAAACCGGCCCCCAAGCTCGGTAAGTTGGGTGTTAGAAGCAGCGATCTCCTGCTGGAGCTTCTCGACCTGTTTCAGAGTAATTGCGATTTGCTCTGATTTGTTTGCCCCTGCACCTTTCCATTGCTCAACCTCGGCGGTGAGGGAGGCGATATTGCGATCCTTGCTCTCGCATTCCAAAGTGATGGTTCGCAGCTTAGTACGGACGGTAGTGAGCTTACTCGACTGTGTCTCGTGACGGTTCTTGAGCTCGGTGAGCTGAGAATCGGAAATGGAGAGGTCATGCTGGAACTTGTCGACCTGCTTGAGGGTGGCTGCGATCTTCTCTGCTTTGTTCTGGATCGCGCGATTCAACTGCCTAACCTCTGCCGTGAGGGAGACAATGGTCTGATCCTTGCCTTTCTCCGACGATACCCTGTCCTGGAGTTGACTGCGAACCTCGATGAGCTCGCGTGACTGTGCATCGTAACGACCTTGGAGCTCAATGAGCTTGGCGGTGGTAGTGGTGGAGTCGTGTTGGATCTTATTGACATCTTTCAGAATAGTCTTGATCATGTCACGATCAATGTAAGACAACACTGCCCCGTCAGCAGCTGCTTTGTTGCTACAATGAACATCAGCAAATTTTCAAAATTCAAGGGGAATACATACATATGGCTGTCCAGACGGCAAATATCAATATGCTTCTCCCGGAAATACGACCGAAGTTGACACCAGACCCAGTCATTGGTTGAAAGTCCTCCAATGAGGAACGCTGTCTGCAAATGAAGATAAACTGCACGACTCACTCCAAGAGCAGGCTGAAACACACCGTGACTGTCACTTTCGTAGATTTCTGTTGCTGCTCAAACGCGTCGATGATGGCATTGATAGACTCGTTGAACAGACCAGTGGCTTCTTCACTGGAGAACATCAAATCAGAAGGTCAAGTGGTGACACTGGCGCTCTATCTTGAACGAAAATTTACCCTGTCAATTTCAGCCTTCCAAAAGAGATGTTATACTTTGAATTATTGTATTTCTGACCAGCGACCCTGATATGAGCCGGCTCTTGGTTGCTCTTGATGATAAGCTTTGTTGTGTTATCGAATTCACGCACGAATTCGGACATCTCGTCGGTAGAATGCTTCCACCCTTCAAGTTTCTCTGTCTTTTTGGATTAGTTACTGGCGTATATATGACAGACAAGGGGATGACTGACTTTGCAACAAAACATTGGCCCGGCGAGTAACAAAGACTGAACCCTGCAATCTGCCTAGAGAGAAGGGAGTAAGAAGGTATTCCGCAGTCCACCATAGTTCCGTACACTCAGCTGGGGCAATCTCCTCGCAGGAGATTGGGTTAGCCGACATCGAAAACATACTCAGGTCGATGGTGCCACCGCCAGCATCGATGATGACGACGCCCTGAGGAATGGGCAGGTCTAGCTTCCAATTCTCCGAACTGAGAAGTTTCGAAACACAAAGATGAAGACCTGCTTCGCCATCTGTTAGCATGTGGAGACGAGATTGCCCCTCAGGTGTACTGGGGATGAGACCGGCGATCACAATAGCCTGATGATATAGTTGCTGTTGCATCCCTTCCCAACCATTTGGATGAGTAAAGATGTACTCAATGGTGTTTTCGATGGTTGACCAAGTGATCGCAGGATGATGTTCATGGATATAGGTCTTGACACATTGTAAAAGATATTTGATGAAGTCTGTGAGAACGTCGACAGCAAATTTTCCAGGAGGGAGAGGAGGAAGAACATCATCGGATCTGATAGAAGAGGCTAAGTGGTTTGGACAGAGGTGAAGCTTCCACCTGGGTTTCAGGAGCGAGTCAATGGCTGCATCGAGGTCAATAAACAACTAACCATTCAGCTCTTGTCCAACCCTCTGTCAGAGCCTTTTCGATAACGCATTCAGTGAGTACTTCGGTGCCGGCTGCTCTGACTTTGCCACTCTTGTCATAGTACAAGAGTGATGGTACTTTGGCTTCGCCGCTGACTAGTCCCTGTGCAGGAAATCTATGGCCAGTGGTTGATGGTTTGCTAAAGAGCAGCGAATGCTTGCCTTGTGACCCCTCGGACCTCAGGTACTTGACCCGCCTCGAGTACACAGAATGAGATACTGCTGAAGGTTGTTCCAATGTCAAATGCCACGACGAGTTTAGTAGGGCCATAGTATGGTTTGAAGTTAAGCATAGCTTGAGTGCTTTCTCGAAAAAAATAATGATTGGAGGGCAGCAGGATATGTAGCGTTAATCGGAAAAACTGACCGTAGTACGTCGGTTCGTGAGATCACGCCGGGGAACCCCGGATTCAGTTCTGTGGCCCGAAAGGGCAGAATGCGGTGCGGGGCTGTGCAGGCGGTGCAGATGTGTGGGGGCAGTGAGGGCAAACGGGGCATGGCGGGTGGCGGACGATGGCATACAGGAGCGGGGCGAGGGGGGGCAGGACTGGCCTTGTCATACGAGTGTGCGGGAGCACGGAAGAAGAAAAAATAGAGGATTTTCCCCTGACTTGCCCGAACCATCAAGTCTTGAGTGGGAGCATGTCTGAGCCAGGGGAATTGAAATGACGACAATGGTGATGAATGTCGAGGATGCATGGCAGTGCACGAAGAAAAAAAATGAGGGGAAGAGCCCTCGAGCGAGTCCAAATGATGTCCAGATGGGCACTCAGAACGAAAAAAAATGAAGAGAAAAGAAAAGAATTGAAGGGAGTGTCATGTGTTGACATTGACCAGAGATGCACTGCAATTAGTTTTGAATTGGAAAAATTCAAATGGCAGAGTGCAACCAAGGAAGATAAGAAGTCAAAACTTACTTCTTGTTGATGATGAATTTTAACACCCTCTTGCTAATTGGGTTCGGGTCTAGAGAGGGTTATTTTACATTTGAAAGGTCAATATCACGCAACTTTGAAGAAAATGGAATTGCGCAACCTATGAAAGCTGATACAATCATGCAACTTTGAGATGGTGAGAAATGCGCGATTCTGAGAAGTACAAAAACGCACAACTTTCTAAAACACAAAGTTGCACAAAACTGTACAGATCAAAAATGCGCATTTCCCACCATCTCAAAGTTGCGCAACTTTGTGTTTATAGGGTATATTTGTATATAGTCAATTAAGGTGAACTTTTTTCTTGCTACAATATATAGATATCTATAATCTACCCAATTAGAGGATTACAATGATATACCAATCATAAAAATTGGCGGTGTAGTTATTGTGATATGATTCAAACAAGATGGCACATTTGTTGTTTCAAAATTACCATTTATAGAAGTCAAACTTAGGGTTAGGAGTTATATCCTATGGTTAGGGTTACTTAATATAGTAATCATGGACCCACATTACACACACAAATTACCCATTAAGGCAATTGCTGAGATGCTTTTTATAGTATACATCTTGAAACACCGTCAATCAATATTCTGTTATTTCATTCTTTTCATCTTCAATACAAATAGCTACTGGTCTAAATATATGAAGCTTAGTTTAATAGATAGCTTGCCATTTTGTCTGCTTTTCTGATGATAGACATAGTATGTTCTTATATAACTAATGAGGTTATAAATTCAAAGATAGCTTAATCTTGTTAGACTTGATGACAAAAGAGCATGTTGAGCAGAATATGTGGGAGGAAGCCCAACTCACCTGCTGGTGGACAGATGGTGGTCTGGGGACAAAAGATAAACTCATTATTATTATCCAAGGTGGACTTGATTCCCTATATATACTACAAGGGCTAGTAGCTACTGTACATATAGTACTTATGTGATGTAAGTCTCACACTAACTGTAGTAGCTAATACTAAGTAGTTTGACACTCCCCCTTGCTAAGTATATCACTATACATAAGCATGTCTCAGTAGAAGACTAATCTGAGTTG
>JBBPTX010000200.1:0-48436 GCA_038094595.1 Pulveroboletus aff. annulatus
TCGCAGCATAAACAAGACAGGGGCCATGACTCCGGATAGGTGTACGAGACGGCAGACTCGGTGAGGATCGACGCGGTAAAATATGTCGATGCGAGTTCTGGCCTAACCTCCGCCATTTCCACTCTGCTGTGCTCACCAACAAACACATAGCTTATGAGCTGTGGAACAATGCACACTTTCCAGGGTCCTGGCCTAAGGAATTATGCGTAGGATCGAGATATTCATCATGCACAACACGAGCCTGACACGAAATCAAGTGTGAGCGATATCTAGTAGACGGTGGCGAGCACGAAGCATACCGGATGCCTTTGGACGCAGTGCTAGCGACACGGAACATGGCACTTTGAAAGAATTGGCCTGCCTGTGAGGCGGACTTGGCGCTCCTGAGAAAGAGATCCAGTCAGTGTCACGCGCAAGCACATCCATCGGCTCAGTCTTTCAATAACAAGTTGGAGCGGAATGTGATCAGAGATTTTGCCGAGCATGAGGGTGGTTAGGCCCTGACACCACGTACACAGAACAAACTCAGGCTTCAAGAAGGTGACTGATATCAGTTCAAATTGGCCGGAAACTTCCGGTGACTCGGAGTTACTACGCCATCCACCAATTTGGCACGGCAGCAGCCAAGTGCCTCGCTATTAAATGCCCAATTTGCACGATGGACCCACCTCAAGTTGATGGAAGGCACGAGTCGCTCACTCCGGAGCGGGAGGTTCAGGTTCCCACTGGCTTCGTGTCCCACAGCATAATAGGCACGAGAAACTAGGGTTTGTGCTGCGCTAAGATCACGCCATTGTAACTGATTTCCTTGTTCGGAATGCATCGTGTTGTCCTGTACCTAGATGACGGGGCGGCCAGATAGCGTGTGACGGCCCGCTGATGCGGCCCCTGGCTTTTCCCCGATATCCACACGTTGAGGACCACTTTCATGCTTACATCCATATGTACGTATCCTTCATCTCCGACATGCATACCTGAGCCCAAACAACTCACAGTATCTCTTTCGAGCATGGTATCATGGGGATGATCGAGACTACACCCAACAGTACTGACCATAGTTCGGACACGAGAATACATCAGGGGCTTCTCAAACATCTTAGAACACATGTGATGGCCGTTCTCTCTGGCGGCAAGTTGATCGTGATTATGATCATCTCCGTGACGCTCGGACGACATTCGCCTTGCTACAATAGATGATTTCCTGGACACTAAGCGATGCAACGCCCATTTGCACTTAATGTAAATATTATCTTTTACGGTAATTTGAATAAAACTGACCCCGATCGGTCTTGGTGCCCCCTGCGCAATAGTATCGCCCCGAATGTGGCGCCGTTTTACCTCCTGCAGACGTTGGCTTATATGTGCAGCCTTCGGGTTACCCCTTGTTGAATATCATCTTCTGCGACATTCAGTGTTGTCGGCAGATCTTCTCAATCGTGTCCATGACTTCCACTCTGCAGTCCACCGTCACCTTTATTCAGATAAGTGATTACGAGACCCGTATGCTCATTTTACTCTGGCACATTCCGGCCATCACTCCTGCTTCTCTTCCCAGTTGCAATATTGACTGCAGTCGGGTATGATTACAGTAAGTGATAAGTACTTGTTTGTATGCTTTCTTCACATTGACCTCATAAATATCGTTAGTCCTCACATTTTCCGATGAGGTATAATGCAGCGCTATCATTGTCATACCAGACAAGTAACCTACCATTTGATAATAATCACAGATAGAGTTGATCTGGGTCTGCAAACTCTTTTCTCGGACCAGCATATATTCTGATATGGATGTAGATCAAGCCTTGGACCTGGATTTCTACATTATTTGTCCTGGTGCGTACCCCAGTCATCTTGGTGATGTTGTACTGGGGCTCATTGCAGTTAACTTCTAGACCCGCTATTGTGGCCTATGTAGCTTAATGTAAATTTATTACTCATGCAACAAATCCCACGAATTGCTGATTGATTTTCTAGAACCGTTTCCCTTTGTGCGTTCAAAACTGTAAATTTGGAAATTGCAGCTGACCCAGCGCGGATGAAGTGGGAAGTTCTTTCTTGCCTGGTCCAGAGAAGGTGATTCCATGTTCGATCGATAAAGATGCGTAGTATTCTAACTACCGTCAGACGTACGTTTTCATGTCCTTACGATCACAGCATATCTGAGCGATTCATCCGACCGTTTCGAAATAGTTGTGAGTATAGATCCACTTAACATGCCTGGTATCCACTCGCTCAAGAACGACCAAAGGCAACGCTATTTACTTCCTCTTCCGATGGGCTAACTTGATTTTTGTTTGCGCTGCAGGATGTGAGATTTCATCTTATTTTTCTCGATATAAATCTTATTGTTTGAGACAGCAGCGATGATTCTGCGTGTTTGGGCACTGTACAATCGATCCAAGATCATCCTTGGCGCCTTACTCACGTTTTTCTCTGTCGAAGTCATCCTGACTTTAGTTTGGGCTATTTTAATCAGCCGTCAGGCTGAACCAGTAGGTTTGTCGAACGCGACTCCTACCCTATACGCTATCTGACGGGATATATGCTATCCTCCCATTCAGAGGTTGTCGGTCCAGTCATGGATATTTCATTCTGTGTGTCTCAAAACAATACACCAGTCTGGTTGGATATTGCAACAAATGCAGCCCAGATCGCCCTTGGTGTACTAATGTGTCTTCTCTCAGTTAGACGATTGGTTGGGGAGACACTTCAGATGTATAAAGCGACGAAGCGATTTCATATGAACCGATACGTGAGCCTTCTCGTGAGAGAAAGCATGATCTATTTTCTTGTGTATGTCACTTTCTTTCCCTCTTGCATCCAACTGGGTTAATGGCCATTTTCGTTGGTGAATAGCATCCTGACCTTAGCGGTCATCAGCATACAATTTTCCATAGCAACCATTCCTCGGAGCGGATGGTGGACACTATTCTACGTGCTGGAATATGTGCCTCCTGTGACACTCGTCCCCAGATTCATACTGAGCTTGCTGGCACTCTATGCACGGGATGTTCGAGGAAGACGAGGAGACGATATTGACACCGCGTTCGGTCTCACGTTGGTGCCTGGCCACACCAGCGTCACGAGTGCGATCGTGTTTGTGGATGCCGAACAGAACGAGGGGTTAGACCGGGCAGAAGAGATACCAATGGAAGAAAGAGCCGTGGAGGTCCGCAGCGTTGATGATGTATAATTTGACGTTCGCCGTCTCATTTTTGACGCTGTAACCTAAGCATCCCTCCGGCTTTAGGAAGATGAAACGCTGACTGGCTAACTTCATCACCGTGACGGCGATGCCGTAGACTTGTGGTATGCAACCTAAATCGGTTTCTTGAAGGCTTCTGAGACCGTGTGGGCCCTGTCTCGCGATCTCCAGCTCTGGTCTACTTATCGCAAATGACAAAAATAACACGAATATTGCTGTCTCCTACTCGCGCTGGATATTTACAACGCCAGCGCTAGAGTGTGATGGAATCAGTGACACATGTTATTATGAATAGAGTTACACCAATTTCGCCTCCATAATGCATCAATACTTGACATCCCCTTTTATCGGACATAATGCATGAGGGCTTGTGGTGTGGCCTGCGTTAAACTTAGATGATCAGCATTTTCATTGACAAACGAGCATACCCTGCTAAGGACTGCGTTGACGAGGATTACCGTATACATGGCAGTTGTCCACGTCAACTTCGTAACTGCCGAAAGGCACGATTGTCTCGGAGCTTGGGCATATTGAGCCTTAAGGAGGTCTCGTCATCAGTGACTCATCACCGAGGTATGATTCAGCCAGCTCAACATTGAGCCGACCGCCGCCCGAAATTGAACCGGCACTTCGTCCATCTTGTCCCTGACGGACAAGTTGAACTTGAAAACCCTCTGACATCCATGTCACAGTCTGGGTCACTCTGCAAGATACTTTATGCAGTTCGCCCGTATGGAAACTAACAGTACGGTGCTGTTAGCAACGAGCAGCTTGTAGTTGTAAACGGTTTTAGATTACCCGGCTACAACTTATTCTCCGCAACTAAGGAGACTATGAGTCCCTCAGCTGGAGAGGTCCAGACTCGGGCAGTCATGAATGCAGTCGGTTTTATTTCTGTGCAAAAGGCCTCGGTGCCACCTTAAACCAGGCTGAAAGCTGAATAAACTCACAAGACATTCACACTGCCGCAGCAAGAAGTAGCGAAAAGCTTGTTTGCAGCTTTGGCGGCCCATGTCCACGCCGATGCCACTGAATGCCAGTGAGTCTTATAAGTGGGACAAGAAAACCCTCACGAAAACCCTCAGACATGGACTTTATTCAGTGTTCAGTGGTGATTCGATGAAAATCCGAGTCCACCAAATTGGCCAGGGATATTACTATCAAATCCTCGGATACTGCTTATAAACCGAATGGGGGAACTCAGTGCGAGGCTGTAGAATTCATTCTTGAAGTATGCGTGTCACAATCACAATAGTGATGTGGTTTCAAATTAGACACTTCAAAGGAGGAACGGAGAAGATGGAACAGTATTGACAATGATCGCATAACGGAGAAAACACATTGACAAGGGTTGCACTGGAACATGATTAGAACGCGAAACTAAATTTGAAAGGGTCAAGCCCATCATTTCCAATAGGAAGGCTGGCAAGTTGGATCTATAAGATAATTCGCTTCAGCAAATGGCTGTCTCCCGAAAGATCAAGTTAGCAAGACTCAACGACTGTTCCATTCAACTTCCATGCCCTATGTGTACGCAAGTCTTGGATGCTATCGAACAAAGTATCAGGATACGCTACTGTTATGACAACCTGCGGTTTGAAGGACTTACTAGTAATACCCGTCTGGAAAGGGGAAAATGTGCCATACGTGCGAATCCGAGGAGATGGGGCTACCCTCAAAGGCAAAGATAGTAGCCCTTTCCTCTGGAGCGTCCAGAGCGTAGTCCTTTTTTCCGTCGTTCACAAACAACCGATAGCAATCCGGGGCATTATCAAAGCTCTGCACCGTCCACTGGAACGTGCGTGAAAACTTACTAAACCCAGATGATCAAAATTCTCGTCAAAGAACCAGCGTACCTTAGCAACCACGCTCTTCCGTACAGCTTTGACAGCGGCTGGAGAAAGGGAATGATCCAATCCAACTTTGTATGGACCGCTGTGCGGTGTTATTGTGCCAAAAGCCTCGCTAACATTGAGCCTAGACATAGTTTCAAACTTGAAGAACAAAAGTGAATGAGCGAAAAACTACTAGTAAGGAGACGGGCACCTCATTTTGAATCGCAACTCCGCAAGGTCATAATATTATTGCGCAAGACCCCGGTATCGTGGAGATGATGCGGGGCCAAGAGCACGGTGTCAGAGGGTGGCATGGGAACTTTTTTCAAGTTTACCGTCAACACTTGAACTTTACTTCCGAGTTTCAACAAAGTAAGACTTCTTCAAGTTGTCACATAAACCGGCCCATTTACCAGTGGCAGTTTGGCTGACAGAAGTTAGAAATACCATGACGGCGACTCGCCAGTGATGAGCCGTGCATCTTTATTCAGGCTCCTGGTTACTCCTGGCGTGCATATATGCTTGCCCTCTGGTACCGAAGAACTCATTCACCGCCGAAACACCGGCCCAGTTGCCCATCGCAGCGGGACCGAACAATGATGATAATTCGGATAATTGGTATGTACGGCCGAATCTGTCCTGACCCATACCCTATACTAACACGTGTGGCTTAGATTCGAGGGTTCCGCCGCATTGAGAAAAAATGCGGCCGTCACTCCACTCATCTGACCATAATATTGACATCACTATTATTCTTGATTGGGTTCATGACTCTGCACCAAGAGTACCCTACTATCTGGCCGTGCAACTCGGCGTTGGACTGGCTCCTCAACTTGCGTATGATTCGATAGCAATCTGCTTGTACACCGATCTGATCATGATCACCGGTAGCTCATCCCCTGAAATACTGAACGAAGATGCGGGGCAAGCGTGGTCAGTCTCTATTACGTACGAATAGAATGTACGAAATGAGCTCATCATCAATCAATCATTCAAGATGCAGATGTTACTAGCGGGCATCCTAGTAGTGCACTTCCAGAACCATTCCTGCGCCCATCCTTACCAAACAGGTTGAATGGACTCCTTATCGATCCGAATAATCATCGCCCTAGTATGTTTGACCTGCGATAAATAGCCTGGTTTCGTCCAAGCATGACCTTGTAAACGTCTCTCACCTCCCGCTGATTGACACGTTGCGCCAATATGTCACAGGTAACATTTCTTTGTCTTCGCCATCCATCAAATTCTGACCACATTGCAATGATATGTCCCGCTTGCTTTGCATAGAACATTGGCAAGATCGCGCTGCGAAATGCTATCGCAAGAATCAGGTCTATCTGTGATGAGAGTGAAGGCAAATCCCAGTTCTTTCCCTTCGGTATGGGAAGCTGTTCCTGCCACGTGTTTGATTGCCTGACTTTTGCCATCAACGCGTCGTGTGCATTGACCTACAGGTGGAAGCGGCTACAAAGCCAGCGTCACTCACTACTTTGACAGCAGTACAGAGATTTCAGCTTGTGCTGTTCAGCCCGGAACAGTAAAAGATTTACAGGCCGTTGTACGTCCTCCATGTAACTTTTTTGAGAGGAAAGGATAATTCATGCGTGACGCTAGTTCGTAGTCATTGCAGAGACCCGTGTTCCCTTCGCGGTAGGCTTTCTCCTGTTATCAACGCTTCAAATATAACACTTTCCCTTATTTGCTCAAGGTTAAAGGCGGTGGTCATTCCACCAATCCTGGGTTTAGTTCCACAAAGGGCATCCAAATCTACCTTGCTCGCTTCAACAAGATCACTGTCCACAAGGAGGAAAACCTTGTGGATGTTGGGGCTGGCTGTCTTTTTGAAGAATTGTACCGCGCGCTAGCCCCACATAATCTCAACGTTGTCGGTGGCTCGGGTCTTGCTGGTGTCGGGGTAACAGGCTGGATGCTAGGTGGTGGCTATTCCACCAAGTCGAGTCAATATGGACTGGGGATCGACAACATTGCGAGTGCGAAGCTTGTCCTTCCGGATGGAAGCTACAAAGAAGTAAGCGTAAACGAGAACAAGGACTTGTTCTTCGCCATCAAGGTATAATACGAATTCTCTCCTTTGGAAATACGGCTGAGCATCGCCTTTTGTTCTCCTTAGGGAGGAGGTAACAACTTCGGCATAATCACCGAATTTACGCTCAAAACTCACAGACAAGGGAAATTCTATGTAAGTCTTTGTCTCGCTAATTCATTGATGCTAACCTGCCCTGTATATAGGACTTTCAACTCACTTACAAAGAAGAGCATTACAATGCAGTCAAGCGTGCCATCGCCAACTTTGTCGAGAAAACGGACAACAAAGCAAACTTGGAAGCTGCATTCAGGCATCATAATAACCCCGAGGAAATTCAGGTTCGTCATCTCCCTGGTAGTGTTAGGCTATAGTTTGACTCGTGTTGTGCAGAGACAACTGACAGTCCACTGCGTGTACGATGGTGTCCTTCCCGGTGATGACCCGTTCGCAGAATTGAGGGCGATCGAACACACCATCGATAACTACGGTGACCCATTACCCAAACGTGAAACGTGGTCTTCCGACGTCCAGGCTTACAAGTCTGCCGCCTCCGATGCATCCAACGAGATCAGCTACTTCCACGTGGCCGACACATTGCGCTCATTGGACAATGAGACATACGATTTGAGCGAACTTCCAGAGGACTTGACAGAACACTATTTGGGGACCGAGGACGAGGTGCCCCAGTACAATGTTTTGATAAGGTATGTCTTCCATCGTGTGACAAGGTGTTATCGTTTGGCAGTCTCACCAAAAATACATTGTCGATGGCATCTACAGCGGGCGGCTTCACTCGATAACGCAATTTGTTGGCGATGGCTCAAACGCGAGAGCCAAGCCGAAGTCCCCACAGGAGAGGCCGCCCACTCGGCCCATGGTTGGTATTAGCCAATTTCCACGGTAAGTAGCTTTAGGATAGATCCCGCTTTGCGTTCCACGACTGACGCTATTTCTAGTGGTCGCTGGGGAAACATTATGGTCGACAAGTTCACCCCCGAAATCATTGCCGAAATCGAGAAAGAATCCATCGTGAGTATTGCCGTGTATGCGCCACGGACCACCCATGACAATATCATTTCCACTCTCAGGAGGCAGCCAAGGACATCGAAAATCACGGCGGCAGACGCGTCGTCATTGGTTTCTGGCCATTCACTGATGCCATATTTGACCACGCGACGCCCTCTGCCTGGCCACACCACCGCTCCCAGCCCAACTTCCCGATCATTGCCTATTTCACCTGGGAAGGGAAAGATAATGACGCGTTCTGGGTCGGGAGAATGGAGAAGACGCTGGAACGTCTGCGTGCGCGGGTGCACGACCTGCGTCCCGCCTCCAAGGGATTGCCATACTTTATCAGCACTGCGCTGGCCGAGGCTACCAAGGTGGAGGAGCTGTATCGGGGGCATTTGTGCTGCCTGAGCCAGTTGAGGGGCAAGTATGATCCAAATAGGGTGATGGATCTTGCGGGTGGGTTCAAAATCCCTTTGTCTGTGTCGGGTCAGAGCGACTGCAACTGTTTTGATGGTCTTGGAGAGTAAATGGATGGTGCAAAGAACCAAGAAGGATGTATGTTACTAGGGTTTTGTAGCGTTCCCGATCAGTGCTGTGTACTTTGTATTGAATAGGCGACAGTTATCGAAACTTTGAGCAA
Organism: Pulveroboletus aff. annulatus; assembly: GCA_038094595.1. Taxonomy (NCBI): domain Eukaryota; kingdom Fungi; phylum Basidiomycota; class Agaricomycetes; order Boletales; family Boletaceae; genus Pulveroboletus; species Pulveroboletus aff. annulatus. Next base: position 8,739 of record JBBPTX010000200.1, read on the forward strand.
TTTGTCTTCCTTAGCCTCAATTGACGACCATGAAGCACTACTCGTGATTCTTGCAACTTGAGTAGTGCGGCTGTACATGTGGCAATAACTCCAAGCCTCGGCAACCGGCCCAGACACGGTCCATACACAACGGTATGAGTGAATTTTGACCCTTACATGTGGGATCAACCCAAGTTAGTGCGGCTACTACTATAACTACAAGTATTCAGTCGACAAGCATATGTTCCAGATGCCGTTTGTCCATGTGGGCGCGAAGAGAGATCCGACACGGAAAAACGTCTGGGCGACTACGCATAATATCAACTAGGAGTTGCTAATTGCGCGCCAACAAATCTACTTACTGAGAGAGTCCGTTCAACCACTTTGGCTGAAAATCAAATTCGTTGCCTTTGGCATCCCTGGGGAGACAAAAGTCAAGTGTCGCAAGCATTGTAGCAATCGCGCTCCAGAGGGATGCATCTGCTGTGTATCGTCCTGGAAGAATGAAAAGAAGATGTCAACTATTGCGAAACGCTCTTCAAACTTGGGTGAACATACCAGGACATATTCGCCGACCAAATCCGAACACAAAATCCGATGGATCATTATCGTTCAAAATACCATTTTCATCGAAATATCTTTCTGGAATGAAAGCTTCGGGGTTCGGGAATCGAGTCTTGTCACGGGACATAGCCCTAGTGCAAGCGTCAGGATTAAGCCATTGAAGAAATGGAAGTAGACCTGCCAGGTATTTGCAATTACGGTTGCGCCTGCTCGAGACACCGTAAGGATTCGTACATGATTTTTATGAAAAAAGCCTTACCTTTGGGTATGTAATAGCCATTATAGAGATCGCTCTCCATTGTTGCGTGCCAGAGGCCTTAGTAACACTGTCAAATGTCTGAAGGATGATACGGGTCCAAGTAAGAACATTACCAAAGGGCGCCACTGGGTGCCATCTGAGAGTCTCTCGGATTATTGCTTCGACATACGGCAAAGCTGGCTTATCAGCAAAGTCGGGAAGACGATCTATTCCAACAACCATGTCAATCTCTGCCTGAGCGCGCTTCCATACATGTGGATGAAGGACCATGGCAAGCGTAAAGACCATTAGAGTTGAGCTGGTCTGTCAAAGTGGTGAGACTAGTACGAGTACAATATGGTGGGTATTATGTACCGTCTCTGCAGAAGCTGCACGAGATTCAACTTAAATCAGCGTTTTATCATTCACCATAGCACATACCATGGATGGCGGTTGCGGCTACCTGTTTCAGAGCAGAAATATACTCCGCACGATACGTTTCATCTTGTCCCTGGATTCGAGAGAGGTGATCAGAAACCATGGAGAACGTTGGACGTTCATGACAGGTTTTCTAGTCATGATCGGGGTCAAAAGAAGGTCTGAATGGAACTAAGTAAGAGATACCATTCTCTCCTCGGCATATTGATAAGGTAGCTCTATCACCTTTCGAGATAGACCATATATACGGTTTGCATCGCGTTTAATCGAAGAGCCCGGGAACCAGTCAGGGATGTATAAAACTTTAGCGACTTGTGAACATGAGGCTGCTGTGTTGTGGGAAACAACCCACGAAATGGGAATAGTTTAAGCAGGACGGTCTTCATTGCGGTGATTGCTAGTACCGCCGCTGCTGTATATTCGTGAATAAGTTCCACTATAGGGTCGTGTTGTGGGCTAGGCTCATAATCATAGGCGGCGGACAACGGTACTGCTATAGCAAAGCTGGAATGACGGGATGAACAGAAACCCAATAGTCAACTTGTAAATATGCCTCACGTGGAATGATGGGATGGATACTGGTCAGGATCCTCAATGATGTTGACTACCAACTGTCGAGCACAACGAAGTTGCATTGGACGTAAACCAAGGGCGGCCACGTGACGAAAGTTTTGGTGAAAGATTCGCCTGCATAGTCGCCAGTGATCGCCATAGGGAGTGAAAGCAAAATCACTATCTCCTCCAAACCTAGACAGTAACCATCAGCCTGAGACAGCTGCTACGACCAGTTAGCGTAGAATTGCCCAGATAAACTCACGGCCCAAGGGCAGCAACAAAAGGGCGATCTGAATAAATTTGAGAACGTTTCTCAAGTAAATCTACGGCAATCGGTTGCGAGCCCAACACCACGACATCTTCATCTAAAAGCCGAAGGTATAATACATTCCCTGCCGTGGACTCGATGACATAGATCACTTTGAACTGGCTAGCAAGCTCACCGTATTTGGCATGCCAGTCTGTATACGTCTTCCAGGGTTCCTCGAGATTGATGGCATGGGCATTTCCCAACAATGGAATTTGTGTCGGTCCTGGGGGGAGGGGCATCCCTTTCCTCTCACGCTTGCTCCGAAGAAATCGCCGAATGGAATCTACGGTAATGATCAAGACTGGGATAATTACCGCCAGCTGAGGGACTGATGGTGGTGTTATCATGGCAGGGGGGAAGAAGGCGACGAGCCGTCGTGCAGGAACATCGATTTAGTTTAGACGTTTTATACTATCAGAGTCTCTAGATCTAGCAGCATGGCTTGGCATTCAGCTTCTCTCCGTCATTAACGTCATGCGCTAAACGTATTATCCATGGTCGCGCGAGCCCATCGTGGAATTATGCGGCCAACCCCGGGGGACCAGAAAATGGTATGCAGTAATCCGGACTGAATGAGACACTGTCCAGCCTGAGCAGTGACGATATGACGGTGTGTTGTTGGCAGATTAATCCTGCCAGCCTTCCGATGCCGGCCACTGCCGATATCGATGGCAGAGCTCCGAATCGGCAGAATGTGGAAGTGACTTGCTGAACCTAGATAATCAAAATCCAAGCCGGCGGTCACGTAGTACGTCACTAGATCCAGCTTATCCACGCTGGACCGGGCTCTGCTATATTATCGTCTTTTTTTTCAAAACATATGTATACCGGAGGTGGCATGATCTATACTAGGGCCTATTTTGATTTGCCCTTCAAGTGTGGGCCTTGACGCAACGTTAACGACCCCCACCACCATTCCAAACCCAAGTAGGCCATGGCCACAGTGAGCACATGTTAATTCAATCAGCGCTCCGTGGAGACACCTCGTCCAACATTACAACAGTGCCTAAGAACCGAATATAACAAAATACCAGCCCACGATCGCAAAAACAGTAATGTAACTAGAACAAGCCACATGATAAAAAGATGAAAGAATGAAACGATTGGACAATATAGACGATGTTAATGATTCGCATAACGGGGGAAAGCACATCAGGAAAGTGATGAGGGTTGCACCGGGAATATCTGTTGCAGGAGATGGCTTGGACGAAGGGGGAATGGATGGAAACCGAATAAATGAATACGTTAAGCAAAAGCTGAAAGATTGAGCAGGTGAAATAAACAGACGGTCGTGTCTTGCATATCAACAGGATATCAATTGAAAAAGCAAAAACTAAAGAACATAACAGAAAGCATAATAGTTTAATCAAATATGAAGAATCAAATGAAACGTTTAGATTAGTATTGTGCTGCTGGAGGATGAAGGGGCGGTCGAACCTGCCCACGGACAGGCGCGGGTGACTCAATCCCTAACCGCACACTATACTCCAGCTCAGGATCAAACGGCGAAAATGGGCGCATCTCCAAGCGGGGGTTAGTGGCCGAAGACATCGTCCGCCCGGGAGCCACAGGCGCAAACGTGTCGAGCGCACTCGCGAGGCCAACGCCAAGAGTGTCGTAGTACTGTCCGCGTAGATCAGCTTCCTGTGTTTCTTGGATGTATTCAACGGGGGGACGGGGCAGCAGTGGGGGTGGGGGAGGTGGGGTCTCGCTCTTGGGCATCGCAGTGGCGTACGGATGGCGCGATGCGGGGGGCTCGGCATGACCGTTGGCCGAGCCCTGTTCCTCGGCGGCGTACTTGGCACGCAATCGTGCCTTTTCCTCGGCTGCCGTCAAGGGTTTGAATCCGTTCATAGGAGGCGGCACGGGCTGGGCGCGAGAGCCGCTGACGCGTGGCGGTGTCGTAGGTGTCGGACGTCTCGGTACCTGTTCCAATAGCTGTTGTTGTAGCTGCTGCTGCAAGAGCGCGACTCTTTCCTGCTCGTCCAGTCTAGCTTTCAAGATCTCCTTCTCCGACATCACACGATTCTCCTCAGGGGGCGGGTCAGCATACGCAGGTGCATTTCCGGCGTCTGAAAAGAGGTCCTGGGCCTGGGCTTCGGCAGCGAGGGCCGCTGCGTCCTGCGCCTCATACCGTCTCCTCAGCCTCTCCTTCTCATTCAGGTACTGCGGTTGACTACTGCTACCCGACGCCTCAAACGGAGGTGGCAGGTCTGATCCACTTGCATGGCTCGCTCCGTTGGGCTCCGGATATAACACATCATACGACACGAGTGCATCATGCTGATCCGACGAACCGGCGGCACCATCCCGGGACGTAAACTGGGTGTGTTGATTCCGATCCACGGCGAGCTTCGCTTCGTGGTAGCGTTTCAGCGCCGCCTTCTCTTCTTCGGCAGAAGCATAATGGGGGAAGCGCGTGTGCGTGGACGATGGAGGACTGGGTGGTGTACCCCCACCATTTGGTGAACCACGACCGTTGGCGTTGGGGGAGATAGAGGAGACTGCCTGTTGGTACAAGGCGACACCGGGTGAGACGGGAGGGATCGGCGCGATGCTAGACGAAAACGGTTTCGGGCGTGGGGACGGAGAGTTTGCCTCGGAGCTACTACGGCTATGGACCGACGGCGAGGAGACTCCATGTGCTTGAGTATGTCTTGCAGTCGCCTGAGCATGTTCATACAATCGCACCTTTTCTGCTTCGGCCGTTGGCCAGAGAGATGACTTCTTGGGTGTGGTCGGTGCGGAGATGACATTAGATGGGATCTGACCATTTGTCAGCTGGAGTGGGAGAGCAAACGACGACAGTATCAGGCTTACGTCGCTAGCGGCGGTTGCGTTAGCCATCGCGACCGTTCCCTGCACCTTCTGCACTCTTTCCACGGCCCTCTCATATAACACCTTCTTCTCGTCTTCTGCCGAGGGCCATGCCTTTTGTGGAGTCGTTGGACGCGTAGACCTCACAACTTGGGGGTTAATCCCCTCCTCAGCATCCTTCTCGCTAATGTTTGTGATCGCCAGGCGGTTCGAATTTGCGCTCGGTCGTCTTCGTCCAACACCGGGCGTGCGTGGCTCGGCGACACCTTGGGCTCCATCCACACTACCCATAAGAACATCTTCCTGGATGCCTGCCAGTCCACCACGAGAATTTGGTCGATTTGAAGAACCGTAACCGGGATGGTCAATGGTTCCCGCCATCTTGGCTCCAGAAGCACTTCCGAGAGCTCCCAGTTCGCTGGTATCCAGAAGTGCATTCGCAGATCCGTTGTGTCCCGTCGGCGCGGTGGGGTATTGGACGGATTGTTTAGGCGGTGCAAGAGCGGAACGAGAGTTGAGACCAAATTCGTTGACACCAGAAAGGCGGCTCGACGAGTTCTGGAGATAGGACTCAGCTGTAAGAGGACGAGTGACGGATGTAGTGATGGGTACAGTTGCCGCTGGGCTTGAGGGTGTCGTTACACATAGACTAGGTGCAACACCGATACGCCTGCAACGAGGTTAATCAGCGTAGGGATGACAGGCCCAACAACGCACCTGATGGCTTCTTCTGATACATTCCTAAACAACCAGCGCATTCAGAGCTAATTCTCGGACGAAGATATTACCGATGTTACTCACCGAGGCCAGTTTGACACGATAAGAGGCAGCTCCATCGTAACACTCTGCATCGACCCGATCCATGCCCTCACAATAATGACATACGTAATATCGATATGTCGTGCTGCATTCAACGTTGTAGTCGTGTGCGTGTTAGGGATTAAACACCCCAACTCGGCTTTATGTTGCGTCCCATTATACAGCGTGGCATTCAGTGGGACTTTTTGTTCGCCAATGTTGGCCACCCTGGCTTGAGGACTGCTGCGCTTCGCAGACGCATGGGGGCTAGCACGAAAGATGGTGGTTTCTTTCAACGTAAATTCGAATCCACGGAGTAGGACTGGGTGAACGGCTTCAGACTTGAGGATTGCCATGATAGAGACACGATCGCCAGGGCCATAGCATGTTCGTCCGCGTTCGACGGTGAGGTGGACGCCGTCCTGATTGGCGGTGCGTGATTCAGGTTGCGAGTAGACAGGCCAGGTGGAGTGTAGCTCATGTTTGTCGATAATAATCGTTGTTGCTTGTGATATTACAGCCGTTTTACGGCGGCGAAAGAATCCCCTGACGGTGATTAGAAGGGATGAGCGGATATCACTTGGAAGAAATGGCTCACTTTTTGCCAAGAGTACACACTGTTGCAACGAGTTCGTATCGGATTCCAGCTGTAAGACGCATCTCAGTGATATGGGATAAAGTCACAGGGGGCATTGACGCACCGCCTCTCTCCAAGGCAATACTCGGCGGTATAGACTCTGGGATCCGAATCAAGAACGGGAGATCTTGCTGTCATGATTTCAGCAGTGCCCTGTGCACGGAGTGTGACATCACGCACAGATTGGAGCACCGAGTAATCTTCACTTGATTGCCAGAGGGAGATGGGGCTGGGTCCAACATGATCAAAATAAGAGTTTGCTTGACCGCCACCGGGGAGGGTTTCGACCTTTTTGAGCTCGACGCGCACCCACTTGGCTTTGGCGCCTGCAGGTCCTACACGAACTTCGACAGCCTACCATGCATTGTGGCGATGTGAAAATGAGTTGTAAAATTGAAATTTGGACGCAGGAGTGGGTCAGGAGCGAGCACACAGAACGTCAAAGAGAACACATACGCCTTTAACGGCTGCTTGTGGCCGGTCCCTTGCACCAGGCGGAATTCCAGGATAGCCTATCGTGCATCGTCCAACGCGTTTGCCAAATCATGATTTTTCCAAAGACAAAGATGTATGCACAACGTCAGCTTGCTCCAACACCAGAAGTTCGATGAACTCACCAACTACAAAGTCGACGTTTGGCGGGGGTTGAAGAGCACTTTGTTACAGGGCCGTGAGTCAAGTATGATGGTGATTCAAATGAGATTGGCGTACATCCTCACGCTGGACATTTCTACTGCTAAAAGATCCCCTACGGAACAAAAGAGGCGTAACAGAGAGATGGAAAAGGCAAACAAGGAGTGTTTGGGAAAAGTGGAAAAGGATGGCACGAGGGTCGGTTGTCTTGACGGTGGTCGCCGCGTGTCTTCAAGCGTCCATCGCCGCAGCTCAATGTGATGGTCTTGGCTCAAGGTCCTGCTCGATGTTCAAGTGTATTACAAGGGACGCCAGGTGAGCATAGCCCCGCCAATTGCACAGCCTATATCACCCGTGGAGTCGCCAAATAAAATATCAGCCGGGTCTACGCTAGTAAGCACTAGGAAAGAAATAGAACAAGAAAGCATCGTCAAAACTTGAACTCCTTGCCCTTCTTCATCTCCCGTTCCCTGTCCATCTTTTGCTTCTTCTTTGCCATCTCCTTGGCCACCATGTCCGAAAAGTCCTCCTTTGATCCGGCCACCCCGGCAGATCCACGCGAGTGCTGTTCGTACTTGCGGCGGAGCTCTTCTTCCGACAGCCCCTCCAACTCGCTGGCATCCAGCGACACTTCCACCCCGTTCGCTTTTCGCTGCATTACCGCATCAGTCAGGGATCAGGCGTTCGAATGTAATTTTAACTCACCTTGCTTCCTCTTTCGTCTCCCAAAACGGGTATGGGCGCTCCGGATGCTCCAGAAACTGCGGAGATATCGTATCCCCTTTCGCTTCCCATGAGTCCCCGAACGGATGTCTGCTTCTCCGGGACAACTTGGTACAATGACCGAGGACCCGTATCTTCCTCTCTCTCCCTCGTTGATGCCGTCTTCCGCAGCTCCAGGAAATCGGGCGTCTCGAGGCCACCTGCAACGGTCGATACCACCGACGTAAGACCCGATGGCGTTTCGAGCCCTGATGGTGTCTGCAAGCCATCCGCGGGTGCAGTCGCTTCGGGTGCTTCTTCTGCTTCCGACTCCTCTTCTTCCTCTTCCTCCTCTTCTTCCTCTACAAACAGCTTAGTAAATACTGGATAAAGTGGCAATAAAAGCTTACCTTCTTCAGGCTCAAGCTCTCCCCATGTGTTCTTGTCAATTGGTTCGCCAATCTGTGAAAAAAAAGTTATGTGAGTAAACACAGTCGTTTAGTTTACTCCACATACGTACATTGACATCAGTGACCTTGGGCAATACACCAAAGACGTCACCGTACAGCGGCCGGTTGTATTCGTCGAGGGGTGGCTTGCCCCAGCCACCGGGATGGAAACCCCACTGCGCGCCTTCTGGTATAGGTGCGTTCAAACCTGGAATGCGGAGCGTTGGGTAGCTTGGCGGAGGGCCGAACCGCTGCATGCTGATGAGCCACGGAGGCGGAGCGAGGGGTGGGATAGACAAGGCTTCCACGAGCTCAGGTGACAAATCGCCTGGCCGCTTCTCTTTTAACGATGTCTCGAACTCTTTACCCTCATAGTACCTGTGGAAGCATATCAAATCAATATATGTCATTACGGGGAAACTAACGTGCACCCACATTTCCCCAAATCCCGTTACCACAGGTCTTGTTGCAAACTTGAAGAACGCATCGTGCAATTTCTGATAGTCAATGTCCATCTTTCCCATCTTTGGCTGAACCCGCTCTCTCGTCTTTGCTTTGAGTGACATATTTGCTTCCTTCTCCTTGATTGCATCTCTCATCGTGGCAATGCCAGTATCCGCAATGTATGCCGGTAGTTGAAACGGTGGCTTCTCGATACCTCTCTTTCCCTGAAGATAATCTCTCTTGGCACTCCAGTGGGCAGGGATGGGTACCGTGTTCCTATAGCATTTGAGATGTAAGAGTAATCTTGGGTCCGCAGCGGAAGGGTCCGTCCATTCGACTGCCTCTGGTTTCGGAACGAGCTGCTTCAGTTCGGCGATCGTAAGTCGAGAGAGTTTACGTTTCTTCTTTTTCGAAAGCGGTTTCTTGGGGGCGTCTGAACTGTCCGAATCCGCTTCGGAAGCCATATCGTCGTCCGAGTAAATAACTTCGCCCTTGCTAGGTTCAGAGCTCTTGACCTGACACGGGCCGTCAACGTTGGTATCCGGAAAAGTTGGAGGACATGGAGACGCACCTCCGACAAGTCAATGCGGGTCTGGAACTTGGCAAAGATGTCGGAAAAGGCCTCGAGGGCCGGGTCTTTGACATCCAGCTGCTCAACCACGTACTCGACATTGTCATCAAAAGCGACTCGTTTGACGGCGACGTTTCCATTCGAGGCGGCGCCATTTGGTTCCTGCGCGCATAGACCCGGGGTCGGTAAGAAACACCAAATAATGTAAGATGGACTCACCGGCGTGGTCTGATTTGCAGCCTTCTTCTGTTTTGCTTTGGCGCGACGGAGCTGGTTTTTGGATTTAATTGCCTTTGTGTTAGTAGCAGAAGCTGCAGTTATACCGTTGACTGCGGTGGGCATCGTTTCAATCAGACAAGGTCTTGTGACGAGTGTGCGGCGATGACTTGCAGCGTCCCGACGATGGAGGTGGACGAGCAAGCAGCGTCAATTTCTTAGCGTAATTAGGTAATCAACGGAGGGGTCGCGGAGGGGTCGACAAGTCACGAGGTTCCCACGGTCCAAGCCGAGCGCAGTCTCAGAAAAAGTTTCCTTGTCCGCCTTTCTTCCACTGCCTCCAACCAAATGACCAAGAAAAAGAACAAGCAGGTGTGTTGATATTACCGTGTACATGGGTTCATTTGACCGACTGTATGCTAGATCATCCGGCCATGGTGTTGGTATTGCGAACGAGAGTTTGAAGACGAGAAGGGTGCGTCTCAGCTTCCTAGATACGAGCACGGGCCTGACCTTCGTCTCTACAAGTCCTCATGCAGCACCAAAAAGCAAAGCATTTCAAGTGCAACATGTGTCCTCGGCGCCTGAACACCGCAGGAGGTCTTGCCGTCCATATTCAACAAGTACACAAGCTCGAGCCCGAAAAGTGAGCAATCACTTTCTTTTCGTGTCGCTGCTGATCTTCCTCTTATAGCCTACCACGCATCGAGAATGCTCTTCCTGGTCGTGATGGCTACGAAGTCGAAATTTTTGGCATGGAGGGTATTCCCGCGCCCGACGTGGCAGACTATAAACGTCGCAAAGAGATCGAACTTGGCCTCGCCGCTGGCTCGATATCGCAACCACAGCCCAAACGACCCAAAGTGATGAACAAGACTATTTCAGAGGATGAACTTCGTGCTCAGCTTGAGGCTCATAAAGCGCTCATGGGCGCTGGTTCTAGCGATGCTGCCTCTGCTACTGCCCCAAGCACCTCTGAGGGTGGTGCAGTATATGGGGCACCTCCTCAAGCTTATATGGCGCCTCCTATGCCAGTTTTGCCAACGCCGCCGCCGACTGGAGTCTCACCACCCCCTGGGATGGTTCCAGGTGCGCCCACTCCCTTCGTCCCTCCAGGAGGTGTGCCTCCTACAGGGGCATTCCCAGGTGCGCCACCTCCATTCCCTCCCTTTCCCGGTGTACCTGGTGCAGCCGGTTTCCCACCCGGGTAAGTCCACACGCTTGCAAGGTTTGTTTGAATCTCGTTTCATTGATGCTGACAATCACCTTCTGCCCTGTGTTCGTTTAATAATGACATGCTAGGCCTCCGCCAGCTGGGTTTGCCATACCTCCTCCAGGCATGATGCCTCCACCACCTGGTATGCTCCCTCAAGGTACGCCCCCCTTCCAACCAGGCATGTCTCGTCCACCTCTTGGGCCTCCTCCCGCATTTGTCTCGGCTGGTTCTGGCTCCCCATTCCCCACCTCTGGCATAAATGGAGCTGGAACGCCCACTACTCCTGGGGGCAGTGGTACTCTCACGCCTGCACCGCAAGCAAAGCTAGCGGCGCCAGTTCCACCTGCCGGGTCAGTGTCTGGTCAAATTCAACCACCACCTCTCGTACTTCCAAATCCAGCCCTGGAACAAAAGTATACGCCGTTTAAGAAGAAGACAGAGCTTAGATATGCGGACGCAAATTTCTCTCCCGTGCGTCATCTTGACCCATTTAATATGAACCGATGTTGATTCGGAGCTTCTCGTGATATAGGAAGAGAAACGTGCACATACAACCAAATATTACTTTGCCAAGGAGTCGACAAACACGGTGCCATCACCCTCCGCAATTGGCGGACTTGCTCCGGAGGAAATGAGGGGGAAGAAACGTGCGAGGGCCGAGGATTTCCTCTAGACTGTTTCTCCCGCGTCGGTCTTGGTTTCTTTGCGAGCGTTCCAGGTCGCAATGAGTGGTTGGTTTTTTGCAGGTTTCGGGCTCGGGTCGTGTTGTCGAGAGAAGCGCTTGGGAAAGGTGGAAAAAGGGGGGGTTCAGAAGAGGAAACCATTGGGGAAAGACGACCGATGGAGACTTGCGTGCCTCAGTCCGTCCCGTCCATCTTTTTACTATCCTCTATCATCGAGTTTTCCCGCACTCATCTGATTCTTCTTCATGATCACCAACTCTTGCACTGTCGAAAACATGGCATGGATCTTGGCCGGATTGAAAGTACACTCAATGCGGTATGGACCTCGAATTTTTAAATGTCTCTCACGCTTGTTTTCCCCTCTTTATTAACCGTTTGTACAAAGCGCTGGCGGAGGTCATCATCCATGCGTTGTGTGACACGGTCGGTTCGTTTTTCTGTCGTATGGCTTTTTTCCCCCTTCCCCGTCTCTGCGGTAGTTCTATGTTTCGTCATCGCTTTAAAGATTAACATGAATATATCACTACATATGTACCATGTTGAGGGCGAGCATGAATCGTGGCATGGCTACCAATGTCCTGGTGCACGGTGATCGCCGCCTTGCGTGCCATGATAACGTCAAGAATGACATGACGTTGAACGTTTCAGCAACTTGAAATATCTATTTGCACAGCCTAGAACCTCCTCAAGGCTGACGCCGAACGTTGTCTCGTTCCAGACAAGTTCTTCAAGTCGTTCTCTGCACCTTTCCCTTTCCCTTGTTCTTGTTCCCGCCCTATCTTTTAACGACGTTGGACTGCGCAGCAGCATGGTTTGGACGCTTAATTGGTGGGCAATGTCACGGTCCAACAGCTCATTCAGCACTTGTCATCAATACCCAGAACGCACTGATAAACAATGACGGTGAGATAAGGCCATCCCTCTTCCCCGTTCCCATTATTGAATGATTTGGTCTAGATGGTTCAGGTCGGAGTGACTAGGCGTACGTGACGGTATTGCTGGCAAAGTATTCGATTTTTTGGTAGCCATGTCGACGCGCATGTCTATACGGGCTGCATCCAACATCCCCACGACACATCACTGGCACTCGCGCCACTTGCGGAGTATGCAGCCGGAATGATGGTCAACACAGAGTGTTAAGACGGGTAGCCAGCGACTTAAAGTCAAAGCTGGTGATTCGACTCGGTAGGTATGCGAAACGATGTCATAGCCGATAGGGTATGACATTGTCGCCCATACCTCTCATGTCGAACCCAATGTTGCCATCATCTCTCAGAGTTTGACGGGCGACTCGCAGGGTCCATTTCGTACAGTGGGTTGGATCTACGGACCTGGTGTCTCGCGCCGAAATAAGCTCTCAGGGCGTTTCCGGGGCTGTCCAGATGGCCAGGTTTGTTGGGGTGGCCTTAAGTAAGGTCAACTGCTTGTCTGCGCATATCTCTCGACCCACCGAGGTGCCCGAAAATGTCAGGTGCGAGGTCAATAGCGATCCTATAACTTTGAGGTCGCCTCGGTCGAGTGGCGTCGTTCTGCGCTTGGTCACCCAAGTGTGCGAGATGGGTTGGAAAAGTTGTATAAGCAGATGGATTTTGAGGGATGGGTGGAGGCTTAATGGCCTTGAAGCTTGAAGTATGGAAAAATTTGGCTAGGCTGTTCCGAGTCAACCTCTGTGCCACGAACGCGCTCCAAAAAGAAAGTCTAGGGTGTTGAATATTCCTCGTGGATGATGGGGTCGAGGGTTGACCCGCAACGTCGACGCTCGTGGCTCGTGCCAGTGTTCTAGCGCATATATCTCGCCATCGACCATTTGACAACCATCCCACGCGCACCTTGTTGACTGTCGTGATGGTGCGGACTAGACGAGCGATTCAACTGGCTGCCAAAGACGACGCCAGGTACGGCTCGAGGGTGGACGTCAAACCCAAAGAAAAGCATACAAATCGGCCACTCAAACGGACTTCTAGCAGTCGGGTAAAGGATGCACACAAATCAGCACCACTTGCAATCGCTACAGAACCTCTGGAGCCTGAACGTGAGCCGCAATAATTCTCCCCTGTCTTGGCATCTGAATTGACAGTACCTGAGCACAGGAAACGACGAGGATCTCAACCCAACGAAGCGACCACGCAAAGCACGAAAAAAGGAAGATGTTCCAAAACCATCTGATTTCACACCGCGTGTATCTTCGGCATGGAAAGTTGGTGCACACGTCTCTGCCGCTGGAGGTGTAGAAAACTCGATCGTGAATGCGGCGCGCGTTAGGTGTGTCTCGTGTCTCGTTTCTATCTTGCTTGGTCCGATCGACTCCACAGAGCCAACGCGTTCGGTTTATTCGTCAAATCACAACGCAAGTGGTCTTCTCCTCCTCTGTCAGAAGAAAACGTCGCCTCTTTCAAAGCACGCATGAACAAGTTTGGGTATGACCCGAAACACGTTCTTCCCCATGGAAGCTATCTAATCAATCTGGCAAATCCTGACGAGTGAGTACCATATATGCATTTGTATAGTGACACTGAGCTCGAGTATGATGCGTCACATCAGTGCAAAACGTGATAAATCGTATGAATGTTTCCTCGACGATCTCCAGCGATGTGAACAACTCGGTTTGATGCTTTACAACTTCCAGTGAGTTTTGCTTTTTATCTCGTTCTACCAGAAACCAATATATGCTACTTCACACCGGAAAGCCCAGGCTCGACTGTCGGAAATGCAACCAAGGACGAGTCAATATCTCTAATTGCCCAGTGCCTGAACAGGGCTCATAAGGAGACTTCGTCCGTGGTAACCGTCATCGAGAACATGGCAAGCGTTCTTTTCGATGACTATGCCGAGCCGGGAATAACCTATGCTCCCATTAGGCTGGCGCGAAGAATATTATAGGCTCGCAGTTTACCGAGCTGCGAGATATTATTGAACAAGTCGAGGACAAGTCGAGAGTTGGTGTGTGTCTTGATACATGTAAGTGCGCTCGTGTCAACGTAGCGCTGTACTTTTTTGATGGGATTGTATGTAGGTCATTTATATGCAGCCGTGAGTGCGGTTTTCGCCATGAGTCGTGGGTGCTGATATTGTCGGGTAGGGTTATGATATCTCTACGAAGAAAGGCTGGGAGTGAGTCCCTTCTTGATGTATAGAATGTTACTAACACTTCAACTACCAAACAGTGAAACATGTACGTCATGGCTTCTAGACCAGCTACACACATCAGATTCATGTAGACTCTGGAACTACTGTTAGTGGCGACGTTTGACAAACAAGTTGGATTGTCATATCTCTGTGGAATGCACCTTAATGATTCCAAGACACCTCTTGGGTCAAAAAAGGATAGGCACGAGAACATTGGGTTGTGCGTGCTGCCCACTACGAGGTTACTCTAGCTGATCATTCCATAGAGGTGCACTCAAGCTCTCAGCTTTTCTCACCATTCTTTCGGACCCTCGCGTGCAAGATATACCTCTCATACTCGAGACTCCGACATTCGAAGCTGAGGAGGTGTGGGAGCGTGAGATCAACGTATTGAATACGCTATCAGAGGTTGGGGCAAGTTCGGGATCCAGTGTGGAAGAAGGAGGCACAAGCCGAGAAGAGGTGCTCGAGAACATGGTGGGTGACATTCGAAGTGTTATCCGCCAATACAGGGACCGCAAGGAAAAGGTTGGGAAGAAAAGGACACCAGGCAAGAGCGTATCCAAATCAACTCGAGAAGCACGCTCAAGAAAGAAAAAAGTAACCGACGATGCAGAAGAGGACGAAGAGACTGATTCCGACGATGCAGAGTCATGCACAGAGCAATGATCGTGGCAGACGAACGGGGGTGCAATTCATCCTGTCCGTACATTTTCCATGTTTACCCGTACTAATGTTGTTCCGGACCGGCCAACCGCGTCTATAGCAGTCGCTCTCAGTGCACCGGGATAGGCTATGATAGACGGGCGGGCTACTACTTTTCCGTAAATTGATCATCCACAAAGTATACCACCCCAGGTACAACTACTTACGAGCCTGAATTAGTGCCTGGTTGAGGTGAACATGATTACAAAGCTGATATACTCCTGGGTGTGCCTCAGACTATCAATGAGTCACAGGACGAGTCCGATTCGCCGAGTCATAGTCTTGGTAAGCACTCTCGGTCCCGGACTACCGTAGCCTAAAGAAATGACGAAGGCAGTGGAATTTGAAACTCTACCAATCCCTACTAGCACTGACTTTCCGAAATGGCCAAATTTTCTGTTATCTCTACGAAATGGTACCTCGATGCCAGTCGAGACCCTCCTGTGTATACCCGGTCAGTCCGTGTGGTATGGTAGGCATATCAGTACATTACCTCACTGATCAAATCTTGTCCCAGGCTCATGGTAGGCTCCGAGCTTTCCATGCAGAGATATTGGAATGCATTTGACGCGCAAGTAATCCCCTGTTTAGCAGTCGCTATCACTTTGAACATGACGAATCGGTCACAGAGATGGCGAAGTCTGCATCGGTGTCGAGTTCACCTCTAAACTGAAGATAGAAGAACTAAAAGATCGCGCTCGAAAAGCCCTTGATAAACTGCGGTAAAAGTCTATCTTTGCGAGTTCCTGACTTATTTCTTGATGCTTGTGTCCTACTAGCTTTGTTTGTCCAATCATTGCTTGTACTGTAGAGGACGTCGTATCCCCGCGATGGGTATACACCCCATCTACTGATCGCGAGGCATGGCTCAATCTTTCTTTCGCCGTCGAGGAACGAGGGGGCTCGCTCGATGCACCCGCATTCATCCAGAGCATCAACCTCAAACGACTCCCCTACAAGGATGGGAATGGCACCACCTCTCTTCTAAGGGTATATCTGCTGACAACCTCGAAAGAGGATGACGATGAGAGCAAGGAATATGGTTTATACTTTCACAGCTCTCACACCATCATTGATGCTGGCCCTGCACTCCATGCTCTGAATTTGATGTGCGAATGGATGTCTGACGGAGGCATGGACATTCAAATCGACCCCTCGGAAGAGTGGAAGAACCTTCCTGTTGATCCGATCACTGCGACAGGAGGGCTGTCGAAGGAATGGGAGACATCTGGGATGAGGCTGCTGCAGGAATTCGATGAGCAAAATGCTCGAGAAACGGTATGTTTAGTTCCAATCCTCTTCGTTCCTTTTCTGTGCACTGCAAGTTCAAAGTAATATTAATAATATGGATCATGATCTAGCCTTGCCATACTCTGGTTCCCCCATCTCACCCATTGAACATGTCGGACGGACCATTTCGATACGCTATCACGTTGTCCGAAGCAGAAACTGTGGCGATTGTCGCAGCATCAAAGAAGCGAGGGGTTTCCGTCTCGTCGCTATACCATGCCGCCCATTGCTTAGCGCAGTTTAGGATGAATCCCGTACCAGAGACAACAACCGAGGTCGATTTTTCGTCTGCCATGACAGTGTAAGTAACATGTACTCCTCTATTCAACATGTCAAGATCAGCTCAGTACCGGATTGCATACACTCTAGTGTCGCCCTCGAACGTTACCTCAAACCACCGGTGAACCCGAGAACACACTTTATATCATCCTTCACTATGGTTCCGTTGCGTTTCTCGATGGATCAGCCGTTGATGGAACGCAGCGAGAAGGAAAGACTAGTCATGACGGCGAAGATGCTGCAAGAGCGAATTGACAAGTACCTGGCGGATCCGTGTCTGCCTCAGCTGTTAGCTGTGATGGAAAGCACGTCAAACAGGGAAAACAAGACGGTGCCAGTGGCCGATGGGCCTGTGAACCAAGCAGACGCGGATCAAGCATTGATGTTCCCGTGGTGTTGTGCATTTAATAACTTGGGCGTGGTGGAGAAGAGGGTGCAGACGCAACATGGAGCGATCGCCGTCAAGGGTATGCGCATTGGAAATCGACTGCGAAATTTCATGTAAAGTGTTTATAATTGTGCATTTCATGCGGTCTCACAGAACTTTTCCCTTGCTCGTCTTTCCATACAGGACCGTTCATATGTGGACGATGCACTCCAAGTTTCATTTTCAAGTTCAAGTAAGTTATTATTTATTGACAATTTCTTCTTTTTCCACTTCTCGCATGTTTCTAATTTTTCGTAAATATTAGGGCAACACCGCTTGGGGAGAGGAGTGCATAAAAACGCTGTTAGAGGAAACATTGAGAATCGCGTCCCTTGTACTGGAGTCGTGAAGGTGGTGATAAATGCGATTACCCAATTGTGGCTGTGCAAACGCCAAATGCAACGCAATAACTTTGACCCGAATGGTAGCACCGTAGCACTAGCGGGAGACGATCCAACTGGTTGCAGATTGTCATTTGATTGCCCCATGACTACACAGCTAGTGAGCATTCAGACATTCAAACATCATACTAATGTCTGCCAAGTGTCGGCGGTGTTACAGGCTCGGAGTACCATTGTACTGGATTGTGCGACGGTCGTGCGAACTCTCGAGTCCCGTGAGCACTATCAGGAGATAGCACGTCGAGCGTCTATCACATTAATGTCAGCGTGTCATGCATGTCATGACCAGATGGCAGGAGGAAGCAGGGTTTCCCGCTCCCATATGGGGTTCCTCAGCCTCCGGCTTTTAAACGGTTCTCCCATTGGCTGATACGGAACACATGCAGAACACATGGTATAAATCCGCGGGTTCTACATGGTAAGTCATTATCTTCTTCCCCTCTCCATCAGGATGCAGCCATCGACTGCCTATCTCGCTGTGATTATACCTGTCTTGATCATCATTCTAGATTTCATCCGGCACTTCATCCAAGGCAAACGAGACAGGAAAGGGATACCCTTACCCCCTGGACCAACACAGATCCCATTGTTGGGAAATGCCCACTCTATCGATGCTGATGCGCCTTGGAAAACCTATTGTGACTGGCATACCAAATACGGTGAGCTTGTGATCCAACCCAAGGTTATCAAGGTATTCACACCGTGGTAGGTAGTGTTTTGTATCTCAAGCTCTTGGATCAAGAAGTCGTGGTCCTGGGCTCGCAACATGCTGCCGTAGATTTACTCGAGAAACGTTCGCACCTTTATTCAGACCGTCCTTTTATTGCTAGCGTTATCCCGTAAGTGTATTTGTAGGCGTTGAAATGCTGGCAAATTGTCTGATGATGATGATTGTCAAGGTTTGGAGCAGATCATGTATTTGGTTTCCTCCCTTACGGTGATAAATGGCGAACATGCAGGCGGATATTCCACCAAAACTTTCGCCACGACGCTTCGCTCACATTCCGTCCAATGCAACTTCGTCACGCTCGACAGCTAGTGATAAACGTTGCCGAAGATCCCGCTCGATATGTATCCCATTTCTCTACGTAAGGCACGCTTACATGCTCTACACTAAAATTTTTCATGTATTATCTTTTCAGCTTCGCGGTGGCAGTGGCATTGTCCGCTGCCTATGACTACGAACCAAGCAAACAGCACGATCCCATAGTGGAGATTATCGACGAATATACGGGAGTGGTGGGACGAGCACTCACGCCAGAGAAATCCGTCCTACTGAAATTGTTCCCTTTTCGTGAGTTGCTTTCTTCAAAACGCGAGGAGCCACGCTCATAAATCCCGTTTGAAGTTTTGCACGTTCCTGATTGGTTCCCTGGTTCATCGTTAAAACGCCAGGCAAAGAATGCTTATAGTCTATCTCGAAAGGTGATAGACATGCCCTTTCAATACGTCGAGGAGAGGATGGTGAAATCATTTGGTGGCACGTAAAAGTTGGATGACTAACGTTGATGACAACTAGAAAACCTCTCATGAGCATCCAACCTTCTCCATGGTTTCTGATCATCTCTCTCGAATCAAGGGAAAAGATGACCTGTACCGTACTGAGTATATTTCAGCTCTGAAAAAAGCAGCCGTGACCTCTATTATTGGTTCGTTGTGTCATCATTAACCGTTTTCAATGAATACATGAATCTTGTACAGGTGCTGAAGACACGGTGTGTAATATCACAAGGTATTGCGCTGCCACCCTCACGACCTTGACAGACGAGCTCCTCGCTGATGGTGTTCACCCTTGCCATGGTTCTCCATCCGCATGTATGGAAACGTGCTCAGGCAGAGATCGATGTAGTCGTTGGGACAAATCGTCTGCCCGATTTTGATGACAGACCAGCCTTGCCATACGTCGAAGCAATTGTCCGCGAGACACTCAGATGGTACCCAGTATTACCTATAGGTAAGATTATTATCTGGACCTGCATTACTTTCAGAGATTTGATGGCTATTTAGGTGTCCCGCACGCGACACTGGACAATGATATCTACAATGGCTATTATATACCCAAGGGTGCATTGTATTCTTCTAGATTGTTGTGCAAGCGCTCATGGCTTTTTCGAATAGGCACAACAATAGTTGCAAATACTTGGTAAGTCGAACTCAGTTTCCTCGGCAGCCGTGGATCCATTACACTTGCACCAGGGGGATATCTCGTGACGAGGAACGATTTCCAAACCCAGAAGCTTTTAGTCCAGAAAGGTATCTCGATGAGGATGGTTCACTGAACAAAAACGATCCATCAGACTTTGTGTTTGGTTTTGGCCGAAGAATATGCCCTGGTATGCCCCTTTGAGGACCACTTAGCAAGGCCTGACACTGCCTCATTCCTTCGATTAGGACGATCTACAGCGGATGCATCCATCTGGAGTGCTGTCGTTACAATGCTTGCGACGCTTGACTTTTTCTCTGCTGGAGATACCCAAGGAAATGAGCTTCGGTTCGAACCGAAATGGTTGAACGGATTCACCAGGCAAGCAGACCTTTTTATATGTGATGCATGATTTGATGATAGCTATTTCGCTGATACTGTATCTAGCCGTCCGGATGTATTTCCCTGTCAGATTTCTCTGCGTGCACACGTGAAAAAATCGCATTTGGAACATAAGTTCGTCAACTAATTACCCGTGGAAATACTAGTGCACAGTGTACGTGTTTGTGAAATCACCTATACCCGATGAAAATTCGCATGGAGTCTCAATTTGTTCGAACTGCCACGCCAAAGCAAGACAACGCACTTATTCGTTTCCGTGTAAATTTAGATAACTTGAACCATTCTGACAGCCTGAGGCCAGCCGAGTTGAACTACACTGTCAGGCAGGCGATGACCCACTTCCCTGTTGAATTACCTTGCCTGGCAAGGTTTCTCCAACTCAATCGTGGGAAACCAACACACCACGGAAACTCCTTCCATTCAAATGCTAGTAGCAAACAGCGTCAAGCGAGATTTCAGCCAACGCAGTTGGCACTTCAAATCTGCAAAATGATAGAATGACGTCACGGTTGAGACGGTTCTTTGAGGACTCTGATCGGTCGAAACGGGCTCAGGCAAGACAAATGGGGACATTTCCCGAAAGAGCGAGAAAAAGTCGACTTTTTGCCCGCCTGACAAGGCCTCCGAGTTACGATTGCGTGGTCGGCGTTTGGTGCTAGTGCGGTACCCTAGTTTAGAACGTCCAAGACGCTTGAATGCGGTAACCCGAACCACGAGCTGCTAGTGTTGCAGCCACGGTAGCGTTCCGCTGGTTAGACAGCTGGTGAGCACTTACTACTAATCTCATAAAACTTGAAGTAATCAGAAGTGCTAATACTATCATGATGTTCTATCGCCGCAGAGGTATTACTACGGTCCCGGCACTTCGAACCATTACCACCACGGTATTAACTTCACCAACCTGAACAGATGCGGGTGTTAATGAAGAATTTCCAACGAGCATCACGGGTTCTTCGTCCGATGCGCAGCTCCAAAAGGTATTGCCAGTCTCTCACGTATGAAAGGCATAATATAAATTTCCGCAAGGGGAGTTGTTTTCTCCACCGTGACCCCTCGCCATAAACATGCAACAATCGACAGCCTATCTCGCTCTAATTTTTCCGGTACTCGCTGTAGTTCTAGATTCTATCCGGCGCTTCGTCCAAAACAAACGAGACAGAAATAAGATGCCTCTACCCCCGGGGCCAACACAGATCCCATTGGTAGGAAACGCCCATGCTATCGATGTTGACGCGCCTTGGAAATCATATGCTGACTGGCATGCAAAATACGGTGAGCGTGATCCGGTCAAGTTGTTGATATTCACTCTGGGGTAGGCAGCGTTTTGTACCTCAGGCTTTGGGATCAAGAAATTGTGGTCCTGGGCTCGCAACGAACTGCTGTAGAGTTGCTTGAAAAGCGCTCACACCTTTATTCAGACCGTCCTTTCATGGCTAGTCTTGTTCCGTAAGCTTTTTGTGGGCTTCAAAAATGCTGGCAAACTCATCTGGATTATTGTGTCAAGGTTTGGAGCGGATTATATTGTGGGTTTTACCCGCTATGGTGATCATTGGCGAACATGCAGGCGAATATTTCACCAAAGCTTTCGCCCCGACGCTGCACTCGCATTTCGTCCAATGCAACTTCGTCGCGCTCGACAGTTGGCGATGAACATCGTCGAAGATCCTGCCGGATATGCGTCCCATTACTCTAAGTAAGGCACACTTATGGATTCAAGCTGTTGATTACTTCTCTGCTCATTGCATTTTTATCAGCTTCGCTGCAGCAGTGGCATTTTCCGCGGCCTATGACTATGATACAAGGGCACAACATGATCCCATGGCGGAGCTTGTCGAGGAATGGATGGCAGCATTAGGGCGAGCATTCACGCCAGAGAAGTCGATCTTGCTGAAAGTGTTTCCATTTCGTGAGTCCTTAAAACAATAAGAATCCTCGCTCACACAGGTTCTCCGGACCTATGAAGTTTTGCACATCCCTGACTGGTTACCTGGTTCATCGATGAAACGCCAGGCAAATATTTCCCGCAATCTGTCCCGCAAGGTGGTAGAGATGCCCTTCCAGTATGCTAAGGAGAGAATGGTGATTTATTTGAATTCCATGACAAACTTCAATGGTTGACATTGACAACAACTAGAAAAACTCTCGTGAACGTCCGACTTTCTCCATGGTATCGGATCACCTTTCTCGGATCGAAGGGAGAGACGAGTCATACCGTGCCGAGTATATTTTAGCCTTGAAAAAAGCAGCTGTGACCGCTATTATTGGTTCGTTGTATAATTATAAAACATGGCTCTTGGTGTCAACTAATGCATGAATCCCGCACAGGTGCTGAAGATACGGTATGTATTACCACTTGAATATATGGCACCTCAACGCCTCAATTCTTATGATCTTGACAGACGAGCTCCTCGCTTAGGGTGTTTACCCTCGCCATGGTTCTTCATCCACATATATTGAAGCGCGCACAGGCCGAAGTCGATGCAGTCGTCGGGACAAATCGACTTCCCAATTTCGATGATAGACCAGCATTGCCGTATGTCGAAGCAATCGTTCGTGAGGTTCTCAGATGGTACCCTGTAGTGCCTATAGGTAAGATATCCCCTGAATCTACATCACCTTAACACTGGTTGGTTACTCAGGTGTTCCGCACGCCGCGTTGGAAAGTGATATCTACAATGGCTATTGCATACCCAAAGGTGTGTTTTTTTTTTTAAAATTGTGCGAACACTCATGGTATTATTCGAACAGGTGCAACCGTCATTGCAAATGGGTGGTACGTCTACCCCTGTATTCGGCTTGATCGGCGCATGACACTTGTGGCACTAGGGCCATGTCCCGTGACGAGGTCCGATTTCCTAATCCCGGCGCATTTGTTCCCGAGAGGTATCTCAACGAGGATGGTACGCTAAATGAAAATGATCCATCAGACTTCGTGTTTGGCTTTGGTCGAAGGATATGTGCTGGTACGTCACTTACCTTTGAGAGATGCTTAGAAATATCGACACGACCTTTTTTTATCAGGACGATCCACTGCGGATGCATCCATCTGGACTGCGACTGCTACGATGCTGGCAACTCTCGACTTTTACCCTGCCAAAGACTCCCAAGGTGAAGAAATTCCAGTCAAACCAAAATGGCTGAACGGATTCACCAGGTAAATAGTAGAACTCTTATATGTAATCTATGATCGGATGATGGGTATTTCGCTGATATCATTCCTAGTCGTCCGGATGTATTCCCTTGTCAAATCACTCTTCGTGCACACGTGAACAAATCGCATCTAGACCAGATGATTGCCGACTGAATGACACCTGCGAGATCACCCGGACCTTAGCAGCAGGCTTTGCAAATACATTTTTTCGTAAAAAATTCAGGTTCGACCAACTACTAGTATGCAGACATAACAGAACCGGGTTTCAAGTCTAGATCTATCTTGTATGTAGTCATGTGAGCAATTAGCTACTATGGAACTCAGGCGTTCGTGAACAGAGAACTCAAAACTCGTCTCTTACAAATAGATTGTTGTAACTGGTACATGTATATTAGCCTGAGCAACTCCGAGTCTGAAGTTGCAACCCGGACAGTCGAAGAGCTTCTTGACCACAATTCCACACATATGCCGGACTACCTTCGTTAAATAATAGGCTTCTGGTGACATATTATGAGGAAACCTTATGGTATATGTATACACGTATAAGATCATAAACATCTTACTCCCCATCGGGCGGTGCCCAAAACACACAGCGCCCACTCGCATTGCCCGTGGCACACCTCTCTACAACACTGGGGTGCGAACACGTGACAGCCTGAACTGCAGTGATTCTAGCGGGTCCGATCAATCATGGAAGAAAATAAACCTCGAGAACAACGAAGATGAGACATACTGCGTAGGGTCTGACAACTTGGCAACGAGTTCTCCCTGGATACTCATTCAGCAACGGAAATTAGTTACAAGGGAAAAAACATGCTTTGCAAGTATAGATGTGCGCAGAGTGATCCATATTCCCGACCTGACGTACGATTTACGTGTCAGTGTGATGGCTCAGTCATGGATGATTGAGTTGTAATGTACCGTAAAGTGGGGATAAACATCTGGATTGGGGCTCCACACGGCGCGAAGTGGCGTCACCCATCTTCCCTAGAGTAGATCGTCAACCGTCAAGTCCAATGTCGGAAGCAAGCTGGAGTTCACTGCTTACGGTCTGACAATTATGTTTTATTCGGATAAATGGCGTGAACGCAGGGAAGACGGGTGATGAATCATATTTCCCCGCGTCGAGTTCCCAAACTGTGCGTCGACATCATCAGCACTGGACCGGGGCAACAATCGAGACTATACCTACTCCTCAGAGTGTCATCATAACAAGTGGTCACGATACTTCGTCCTCTGGGATCCCAGAAGGCCGAAGTGACAGATTTGCCATGAGCGTGCTCACCGCGAAGTGCACCACTCCCTCGTTTCGACTCGATGAAGTTCTGGATCTCGTCAAAGTCGAATTCATACGGGCCAGTTATCTTTGAAGGCGAAGGTGGCAAAGAATTAGAACCTGCCTTATGCCTTGTGGTCGTGAGGGGCCCTAGTTTTCGAGTGTCCCATATCCTAAGCTTTGTTAACTGCTCGTCGAAGACGACGAGACACCCATTTCCTCACTTTAAGTACCGACTATTCGAAGCCGTCAAGATTAGGTGAGGACTGGTTGGATTTATACTGACATTCCCTATTTTTTGATCCGACAACCCATACCACCGAGTATGACCTGGTCCTTCACGAAGGTCCAAATGAGTCACACCCCCAGCAGCATCGGATATCCACATTTCGTGTCCAGAAGGGATCAAATCAAGAGAAGTGATCAAGATGTCTGGGGAAGAGTGTATTTGATGGGAAATGCCGGAAACGAATGAAAATTGTCGGACAGTGCAATCGTAAGAAGTCGTATATAGCTTGTAGCAGAAGATCAGTGAAGGGTGTATATGCGGAGATAAAGCCTCACACTGTGAGAGTCTATTGGATCCATCCTAATAGACGAAAGCGAGGATTTGGCTGTGGCGGGCCAATGTAGTTGAAGACGCCAGTATTTACCTCCTGATCTTTCGGTGGCAAGAGTGACATCACCATCTTCGTCAGCAACTTCCTCAGCGGGGGCTCGTGCATCCCAGATACCAAGTTGCCCATGCTTGTCTATTGAAAGGTGTCATAAGAGCGATAAATATGATCGATCCAATTACCTCCGAAAAATATCAAATCCTTGGTGAGTTCCGGGTGAAATGCAGCACTATAGGCTCGATCCTGTGTTACTTTTGCCCTTGAAATGACCTTCATCTTTCCAAGCCTCTTCCTTAATTCTTCCGCCTCTTTCTCCACGCGTTTATCGCTATCATATATCCAAGCATCCACATTTCC
The DNA here is from genome assembly GCA_038094595.1 of Pulveroboletus aff. annulatus. Classification (NCBI taxonomy): domain Eukaryota; kingdom Fungi; phylum Basidiomycota; class Agaricomycetes; order Boletales; family Boletaceae; genus Pulveroboletus; species Pulveroboletus aff. annulatus. The sequence continues at coordinate 34,163 of JBBPTX010000200.1, forward strand.
TATACCCCTCGGAATGGACTTGTTGGTGATAGTCTGGAATGTGCCGCGTAAGGCACTCATCTCATCGTCACCGAGTTCTTCAGCCGAAGTGAGTATGTCAAGGTCAAGATCTCCCGTTCTGGGACGTTTCGCCAAATGCGCCTGTTCTTCCGCGAAAATACGCTCCTCCTCCACTTTCTTTTGTCTCTTTTCCTCCTCGGCTAGGCGTTTCCGTCTCTGCGTAGGGGTCTCATCTGGGTCAACGGACACGTCTTTCCGCAGACGTGCGCTCTGTCGACGCGGGGCCTCGTCTGACAGCTCGCGCTTGACTCTTCTGGCGGATGGAACAGGTTTCGCTTTGGGTTTTGCGGCAAGTTTCGGCTTGGATGGGACGCCAAGATTTGCGGCGGCATCCTTGAGTTCAAGTTGTTCTAGGAGGGCACGATTGCGGGCAATGTTTGCCTCACGTTCCTGTTCGCTGCGCCAAGTAGTTATTAATCATTCTCCTGCCTATCAGCGGAATGAGACCTTACTAGGTTGATGTGTCCGTCATTTGGCTTTACAGTCCGGTACCAGTGATCGTTGGCCCGGGCAAATGAAACGCGTTATGTCACAGTAACGCGCTCGTCACACGCGGATGTGTTAGCCGGTGTATTGTGCGAGTACATTCGTTTTGTACTGGGTGAGAGTCACCGACTCCTCTTAGCGCGCAAGAGAACCGCCCCATAAACTTGGGCTCAAGACGTCCACAAATGTTCATTATACAAAGCGAGAATACATACATTCAAAATGCAGCTCAACCAAAGTAATTATATGCCAGTGAAGTTGGCCACCCGTCCACGGTTAACAGCGAATTCCCTTCGTTTACTCCTTGCATGTCATGCATCACTCCTGAGCGAGCGTTCAAATACCAGTCATCGGGGCAAAGTGTGCAAGAGACACAACTCACCAAACGGGAAAGCGGCTTCGACCCACGGTGTCCTGTCCACGAAGTCGACTACAGCGTGTTGAAATGCAAAGATATCGGACATTGAGGCCTGGTTGTCATTCGAACTAAAATCCTACGACATAAAATAAGGCATGATCAGCACTATAGTATCACAGTTGCACGAATGTCTTGAAACCCTACCTCGTCTGCGAACTCGGTGACCCATACGGGTTTTCCATACGTATCGTGGAGGGTTGTGGCAAACTCAACAAATGCTTGCGCGTCCGTTCCGTAGAAATGGAATGCGATGGCATCTATCTGTTAGCCCAGGGTTCAATATCACGAATCGCCGGGACAGTGAAGAAACCCTTACCGTGCAATTGGTACATCCTCCGACGAAGGCCTTCATCCAATCAAGTCCTGCTTGATCGTTTGTGCATGCCGGAGATATGAGATAGTATCCTTCATTTTTGAGCGGGTCTATATACTGCTTCCACATCGAGATACCGTCCTCAGGGTTCATATTTGATTGGGACGGTTCGTTCGGCCTGGGTCAGTAACGTCAGAAACGCCACTCAAATAAGTCCTGAAACGTACTCGTTCATCCCGAAAACCTTGGTTGCATAACCTCGGATCACCATGCTTTTGAAATCGTCTACCTGTTTCCATCCCCAAAGCATGGGTATACCTTCCAACCCAAGACTTGACGCTGTGGAGGGTAGATAGGGGCTCCAAGTGTATACACTAAAAAGAACGTTGGTACATGCACGGTGGACTAAATCAAATACTCGAACTAGCGAACTTTCGGGCGGGCGAAATTTGCAAGATAAGCAGCGTTGCCGTTTGGCCACGCCAACCCCCATTTATTTGACTCGTCGACGGCAGCGGGATGGCTTGTGTTTGTAGATACTTGCCCACTGGCACTATGCGAATGCTCGGAGGCGTTGCAACGCTTCAAGGAATAGTTGCGCCCATTACGCCTGCGCTTCTCGTGCACGCTCTGCCCGTAAATAGAATCGCCCTTGTGTTCGCTGAGGAATGGACTGATATGCTTCGCGTTGGTCTTGGGTCCCGCGAATGTTCGACTTGGTATCGCGCCGAGGTAGAGCCAAAAAACAAGGGAGAAGAGTAAAAGGGAACACGGCATTTTGAATGCTCGTTGTGGATGAAAGGACGGGTCGACGATGATTTTACCTTCAAGCCGAACGCTGGCGTGGAGAGAAGTGTGGAAAAGATTTGACGTTCGCCGATGGTGCAACTACTCTGGATGCCAATCTGAACAAGTCCTACCTTTGGAATTCAAATCGTCCGGCACCCTGATCAGCATTTCGCTATGCTTTTCCAGCTAAGGATTGCGTTGCCGCCGCGATCAAAAAGGAATTCTAGGTCATTATTAGTGTATCTTCCAACAGTGAGATTGGGTCACTTGAAACGCTGACAGAGACCACGGAAAAATATACTTCAGCTAGGTCTTTCAAGTTACAATCATGGTCCTGTCGATGAGCCGTGAAGTCGTCGTTGAGTCATCGTATGAGTTCTAGGAAGAGTAACGGCAATAAGCATGAGTATAAACTGTGAAAATAACGGTTGTCTGCAACCGCGTCCCATGAAGCAGTTCATTGAACAGCCTAGTGTATCATGATGTCGAGTAGTAGTCCAAGTCACTGGACTCCGACGTGGCGGCCAGCCACTGATAGATGGCGGCTGTGCACACTGCGGCTGATGCGCATAGCCACCGGTACCGGTGTTAATCGGAAAAATTAACTGCATCTTGATACTTTGTTGACCCGTCACAGCAGTGTCCGAGTTTCCTGGGCCATTGATGGTGGTTAGTCTTTCTATGCTCGCTGATCTGATTCTGGGTCCATCGTTCTCATGGGTTGTTCAGTGATCGAGAATCGCACGATTGCACGCAATCACACCAATACGACGCGTGCTGCTCTTCGCTTCGCGTGCTCTCTTCGAAGAGCCTTTTCGACCTTAAAGACGGGGTGACTCCTATTCCCTCTCCTCGTGTGCTCTAATACATCACACGTATACTCTAAGGACTACGTGGAGGGCCGCTAACTGCATATTTTCTGACAGTCTTCAAGAAAATGACTATCGTGGGTTCTATCCCACCAACCAAGATGCCAGTCTATCTATGTATTTAGTCATGAGAAGATGTACCAATGTCTATCGGGGTTGGCCGTGTGACTTCACAACAATCATGCGACTTCCTTCCTCTATGGCTTGGACTCATCGGATAGTACGTCCAGCATCTATCACGTTGTCATCAACAAATGATGGGGTGGCAGATGTGTAATCAAACCCCACTGCAAAAGGCATTCCGGTGCTTTGATATGAAACGTCCGGTATAAATTCGCCTCTTGTACAAGGCGACTCGTCACCTCTTCCGCTCTCACTACCATGATACTGCTATCAAAAGTTCAGTTGGCAGTAACTGTACCGATTTTGGTCATCGCTGTGGATCTGGTTCGACGCCTCCTTCAAAGCAAGCAAGAGAGGAAAATGGTACCTTTACCCCCCGGACCACCACGGATCCCATTTCTAGGGAACGCACACACCGTCAATACCCAGGAACCCTGGAAAACATATACAGACTGGCATGCCAAATACGGTGGGTCATGAACTAGTCCAAGATAGCCCAGGATATTGAGTCGATGGTAGGTGACATGTTGTATCTACGGCTTTTAGACCAGGACGTCGTAGTCCTGAGCTCGCAGAAAATTGCCGTAGAGTTGCTTGAGAAACGTTCTCAAGTTTATTCGGGCCGTCCTTTCATTGCTACCCTTCTGCCGTGGGTGTTTTCCAAGCTGTATCATGCTAACTAATTGTCTGATGATCATTTCCCAGATTTGGAGGAGATAAGAATTTCGCTTTCTTTCCTTATAGTGACCACTGGCGACTCTGCAGGCGGATATTTCACCAGACATTTCGTTCTGACGCTGCACTCAGTTTTCGTCCGATGCAGCTTCGCCGCGCTCGACGACTGGTGATAAACATCGCCGAAGATCCTACTCGATATGCCTCTCATTATTCCACGTAAGGCATAGCATAATCGTACACTATACCTTTAGTTATTCCATCTTTTCAGCTTCGCCGTGGCAGTCGCGTTATTAGCTGCATATGGCTATGAACCACGTCCAAACCATGACCCTATAGTCGATATTATCGAGGAATACACTGCAGTAACAGTTGCAGCTGTCACGCCAGAGAAGTCCGTTCTGCTGAGATTGTTGCCATTTCGTAAGTTGTTTTTCACAAATCACCGTGCAGTGTGTTAACATATTTCTGGTGAAGTTCTACACATTCCCGACTGGTTCCCGGGTTCGTCACTAAAACGCGAAGCGAAGTATGCTTGTAATCTTTCTCGAAAGGTGGTGGAGACCCCTTACCAATATGCCAGGGAGAGGATGGTAACCACTGTTTAGTGCTATACTAACGTCATTTTACTGAGCCCGTTAACATCTAGAAAACATCTCACGAATTTCCAATGTTCTCGATGGTTTCTGATCACCTCTCTCGAATGGAGGGAAATGGTGGAGCACATCAGGCAGATTCCGAATATATTCCTGCCTTGAAACAGGCAGCGGTAACTTCTGTTCATGGTGCGTTGTACCGTGATCGATTTGTATTGTGAAACACTGGTTTACGATAAAATTTCCGCAGCCTCTTTAGAGACGGTATATAATACCACAGATTATCGCAGCCATACATCTGACTACCTTTGCAGACAAGCGCATCCTTGATGACGTTCACCCTTGCCATGGTTCTTCATCCATACACGTGGAAGCGTGCTCAAGCTGAGATTGACATGGTCATTGGAACAGATCGTCTTCCAGAATTCAGTGACAGACCAGCTTTGCCATATGTCGAAGCCATCGTTCGTGAAACTCTCAGATGGCACCCAGTGTTACCTTTAGGTAATACTATTGTTTAGATATGGGTTACCAGACATTTGACGGTGTTCACAGGTATCTGGCATGCCACATCGAACAGTGATGTCTATAACGGTTATTACATACCCAATGGTACATCCTTTTTTTTTTCAAATTATTGTAACAATGCTCATGGGATTATTATTTAGGTGCGACTGTGGTCGCAAATGTTTGGTATGCTATCTCTGATTTTTTCATTCACATCATCAGTCCATAACACTCGTGCTAGGGCCATGTCTCGTGATGAGGCTCGATTCCCAAACCCCGAGGCTTTTAATCCCGAGAGATACCTCGATGATGATGGTCTTCTGAATGACAATGATCCATCAGACTTTGTGTTCGGTTTCGGTCGAAGGATATGCCCTGGTATGCCACCTTCTACAAGCATTAAATTGACATCCTATACATTTTTGTGTCATCAGGTCGACACACGGCAGATGCGTCCCTCTGGTGTGCGATCGCCACAATGCTTGCGACACTCGACTTCTTTCCCCTCAGGGATGATCAAGGCCGAGCTCTTGATTTCGAACAAAAATGGTTAAATGGACTCAGCCAGTAAGCAGATTTGTTTATTACCTCACGATGACTGTTGATTGGTATCATATCCAGTCACCCAGATATATTCCCCTGCCAGATTTCTTTTCGCGAACACGTGAATAAATCATATCTTGAGCGTGTGCTTGTTGCTACTTAGTCTAAGCACATATGTACCTGTAGAAATGTATGTATCATATTTTTGAGCTCAGACACTAATATGCAGTGACGCCGTTCGAGCTGCAGCTCGGTTCAACTTGAAGTTGAGTAGAGCTTCGAGTGCCTAGTGCCCCACCGTGAGAGTTCCGAGTCCAGTCTGACAAATGCGGCTGGCCGGCAACTGCCGGTTGCCAGTGCCCCGACTCGGAGTGAGGCCACAAGCAGCTTGGCCGACCGCCATTGCCATATGCTGCTGTGAATTCCTAGCCAGCTACACGCAAACGCCACATCCATTGATTACCGTGTCTGTTTCTATCTTCAATGGTATCATTTAGACTGGTAAGCATGATTCAGACTCAACTTCAAGTCTCTAGCTGTTGGTGTACTCGTACACAGTGCTAAGCCTGATATAATGGACTAATCATATTTCCGAGTCAGCAGGGGATTACCAGCGGCTATGTGTGAAACACGGCTTGGTATAAAACGGCCGCATCTTTCATAAGGTGATACAACAGGAAGTTTCTCTTGTCGTCCTGATGCTGTTATTGGCAGCTCAGCCCGCGGTCATTGTACCGATTTCAAATCGAAGTAACCAAGACAGGAAAGGGATACCTCTTCCCCCAGGCCCAACACAGATACCATCATTAGGAAGCGCTTGCGCCATCGATCAACCGTGGAAAACGTATACAGACTGGTATGCTGAGTTTGGTGAGCTTCAAGTTATGAATAGTCTGAGATAGCCAGCGTATTAAATCCATGGTAGGCAACGTCCCGTATCTCCAGTTTTGGATCAGGATGTTGTAATCTCTCAATTTGTTGCCGTAGAACTGTTTGAGAAACGTTCCCGGATTATTAAGACCCCCCTTTCATTGCACCCCTTGGGCCATAAGTGTAGTTGTGCAATGTATCATGCTGGGAAATTGTCTGACAATTATTATTTATGTTTGGAGGGGATTGCAATTTGCTTTCTTCCCTCATATGCATACTTCACCAAAACATTCGTTCTGACGCTGTTCTTGGCCTTTCGTCCAACGCAACTTCGTTGCACTTGACTGTTAGTGATCAATATTACCTATCACATTGCTCCACCGATTACGTTTCTGTTTACCACATCACTTTAGCTTCGCCGTAGCGGTCGCGTTGTCTACTGCGTACGATTATGACCTGGGGCCGCAACACAACCCCATAGTGGAGATTATTGAGAAGTACACAGCGGCAGCAGTCACTCCAGAGAAGCCCATCCTGTTGAAACTGTTCCCTTTCTGTGAGTTATTTTCCACAAAGCAATGATCGGACACGTTGACCTTTAGCACGTGAAGTTTTGTGCATTCTTGACCCGGGTTCATCGATTAAACGTGAAGCAAAGTATGCGTATGATTTATCCCGAAAGATGTTAGAGATGCCAAACCAGTAGCCGAAGAGTGTGTGATAATTGATACCCTGTCCCGTACAGAACGTGTTTGGTTGACCCAGACAACCAGAAGGCCTCTCATGAGTGTCCAACATTCCTGATGGTTGCCGACCGCATCTCTCGGATTTAAGAAGCAGATGGAGAACATCGTACAGAATACGATTCCGTCCTGAAACAGGTAGCTGCAACATCTCAGGCTATTGTTGGTACGTGGTGTCGGGATTGATCTCCTTAGAAACGGTAGTTTATGGCAACTTTCTTGCAGCCGCCGCTGGGACGGTGGTAATAGCGCAAAATATTGTGTTTGTGCACGCATCTCACTGACATTATCCTGGCAGATGAGTTCAATCTTAATGGTCTTCATCCTCGCAATAGTCCTCCAAGATTCCATCTTCACGTATGGTAGCGTGCTCAAGCCATTGATACTATTTTCTGGAAGACGAGCCGTCCCGATTTTGATGATAGACCAGCTTTGTCGTATGTCGATGTAATCATTCGGGAGACCCTCACATGACGCCCAGTACTGCCTTTTGGTAACGATTGAACCTGCGTTATTCTTGATGACATTTAATAGTATTATCTAGGTGTCTAGCACGCTGCAGCGGGCAATAAACAATAGACATTACATACCCAAAGATATGCTGTACCTCTGAGATGAGTGTATGAATGCTGACGGTCTTCCTCCGAACAGGTGCTACTGTAGTTACAAACACTCAGTATGTCCTCTTCAAACTCTTGGATATCTAACCGCTCTCAATACTTGTGCCAGGGCGATGTCCCTTGACGAGAGCCAGCTCCCAAATGCCCAAGTCTTTGTTCCCGAGAATGGCATTCCAACAACCATAGTTGACACCACCTTTCATCAGGACGATACATGGCAGATGCATCCTTCTGGAATGCCCTTGCTACAATGCTTGGGTCACTTGATTTTGGTCTTCCCAGAGATGTCACAGGGAGCAAAGTTGATTTTGAACCGCAATGGTTGAATGGAATCACTCAGTAAGCAGATTTATGGATGGCTCGTGATTGGGTGGCCGTTGGTTAATATTGCATCCAGTTCCCCAGACGTATTCTCATGCCGGATTTCTCTTCGCGTATACGTGAACAAGTTGATATATACCAGTTGACTAAGCACCTGTGAAAATAGCACCCAATACACAGGCTCATCGAGCGTCACGCCGAGCGGATTGCATCTGACACATGTTGAGTAGGCAACTGACCTTCGCCTAGCACTTGTTCGACGTGGTCGCTAATGCATTTGAAACGTTTTCGGGCCCAGGTATATTACTGTCATAATTCTGTGGAAAACCAACGTCACACCCGGGTCCAGGCTCTGCCAATGGATATAGTCGAGATAAAAATGATAATGGCCAGTCTTTGTGTATCTCAGATTGGAAGGGCCCCACAATGTGAGCTCCAGTCGTACCAATTAAATATATCGCTCTATTACTTATCGGTGCGAACATTCTGCTATTTGGACAGATTCGGGGACCATGTGATTACGAAACTTGAGCTCTGAAACACATCCCAATGCTTCGCGAAAACTGCGAAATTCAAGTTTCAGCCACCCTGGACCCCATATAGCTGTTCGCGTTAATTTAACAGCTGTGTTTTTAGGTCTTCGTTGACTTGTGCCATGATAGTCGCGTTCAAGTGCTACGCGTGAGCCAGCTGCCGCCGGAACCATTGATCGGAATGTAAAACTATGACATGAATTTTTCGGCTGTATCTCAAAATGGGTCAAACGAGTATGTAAAATTTCTTGCGGTTATCTGAACCAGCAGAGCTCAAGATTAATAGTCCACTAACTGCTGTCACGATGAGATGCACGGTTGAAGTGCATTCAGCATGGGGATAAGTCGTCGGGAATTAACTTCCCGGAGATGATAAGTTTCAGTCTAGTACAAATACCATGTGCATATTTCAGCTTGGCCCCCCCACTGCCCCCACTCAAGGCCCCTCCTTCACTCATGGACAATCAAGACACGAATGCCCATTCTGGCAGCTTTCCTGCAACGATCATTAAGGTATCCAGCAACAACAAGGACCGTGATCATTCATCTAGTACTGAAAAGCTCCAGTACGCAAAGGAAGATGTCGAGGCTGCATTAAGCGTACATGTTGATGATGCATCGGATATTGTCCTCCACACTGAGCGTCAAATCGCAACACACGTCATCTCCGTCGACGATGATCCCTCACTCAATCCATGGACCTTCCGTGCCTTTTTCCTCGGCCTTAGTCTATCTGCCTTTGGTGGCTCGTTGGGTCCGTTCCTCTACCTTATCTTTGTCTTTGTCATTTTATACTTAGAATTTAAACTAGCGGAAATCTATTACTTCAAACCTGTAAGCTCAATTAGCATGATCTCCGCATCCACTCTATTCAGCATTATATCGTCACTAGCAAAGCGTCTCTGTGTCCTCAATGTTCCTCGCCATCATCTCCTACGCTCTCGGAATGACAATGGAGACTCTCATTCCTCGCCGTGGTTGGTTCCGCTTTTTGAATCCCGTAAGCCACAATCACAGGTCCATCCCAATCTCACTCCGTTTCAGCATCCCTTCAACAAAAAAGAGAATACCTTCATTATCATCATGGCGAGTGCAGCAGCAAATTCGGCCTTGGCCACGGAAGTCCTTGCCGTCCAGCGCCTGTACTATAATATCACACCCAATGCCATAACCTCCATCTTCTTGTTATTTTCCAGTCAACTCATTGGCTATGGAGTTGGTGGCATACTAAGACGTGAGTTTGCGTTGCATGGTTAGGTGAAATCGAGTTACGATCTGATAGATTGCAACGAAAAGCGATTCTGCTGTACCCATCAAAGATGCTTTATCCTGGTGTGCTGCCACTCGTGTCCATGTTGGATACATTCTTCCAGGATGGGCCGAAGGCTCGCCATAAACTCAAGATATTCTACATTTTTTTCGGAGCGTATGTCACACTTCTATGCTTGTGGTTGAAAGTTGACATGAAGATATCCAGGATATTTATCTGGGAGATCTTTCCGGAGTGGATATTTCCCCTTCTTACTGGCTTTTCGATCTTTTGCCTTGCTGCCCCGAACAGTGCGACCGTCTCGCGAGTCTTCGGTGGGAGTAATGGTAATGAAGGACTCGGAATTCTCTCCATCGGTCTCGACTGGCAGGTTTGTCTTCGCGCCAGGCTAAGACCCCGTAACACAACTAATATTTCAATGGGTAGTACATCGGCAGTGGGCCTATGAGCACTCCCTTGAGGTCACAGGTAGGTAACCGGGTTATCGTCCATACCTGTGATTAACAAAACAACAGCTCTCTGCCTTCATCGGGTACATATTATGCATGTATGTGTAGAATGAATGCCTGTCGACTCTGCCTTTTCTTTGTCTAATGTACTTTTTAGCGTCATTTTCGTGGGCGTCTTTTACAATAACATTTGGAAATCACAAAACTTCCCCTTCGTGAGTAGGCACACTTTATACTAAACAGTCACTGACGGCAATCTGTAGCTCTCTCAACTCTTATTCTACGAGAACGGCACCGTGTATAACCAGACGTTGATCTTGGATTCGAATTACGAAGTAGACCCCACTCTTCTCGCAGAACAAGGGTTGCCATATTATGCAGGAACCTGGGTCATAGCCCTCCTCTCCACAAACCTGGCGTTGGCAGCTGGCGTCACTCACTTACTCCTTTGGAACCGTGATGATCTACGCCTCGCATGGAGTTGGATGGCACCCTCAAATCTTCTCAGGTGGTGGAATGAATTTACGTGGCAAAATATTGAATGGAAGTTCTGGAAGGACGACGGTATGCGAGAACCGCCCAGTGATGATGAGGACATTGACCCACACTATGCTCAAATGCTTAAGGTGAGCGTCGGATCTTCCTTGATTGTAATAATGATGGATGGTCCCACGTTTCAGTATCCTGATGTCCCGAGTAGCTGGTTCTATGCCACGTTTGTAGTATCGTTCGTAGTCGCTCTGGTGGTGATCTACGAGAGTGACTCCACGTTACAATGGTGGGGTTTCTTGATATCCTTACTCTTGGCTATCATATCTATCCTCTTTTTTGGAGCTTTGGGTGCTATTTCGGGTATTGGTCTGTCGACTCGTAAGTCCCCGATCCGACGAACATTGCTGAAGCCAGCTAAATATATGGATAGAAACTTTCATGCAAATGATTGCAGGGCATTTGGATCCTGGGAAACCAATGGCCAATATGTTTTTCGTTTTGTTTAGCTGCAGTGAGTTCGCTATCATCTGTCGTATGTACAAGACGCGATTCTGATGACATCACTCTTGAGATACCGCCTCACAAGCTGGCTTTCTTCTGCATGACCTTAAGATCGGCCAGTGTATGTCTGCCCATACGTCTCTCCGATAACACCAATTTATGCATCTTATCAGATACGAAGCTCCCGCCCCGTGCTACATTCACTGCCCAGATCATCGGTACCCTCCTTGGAGCCGTTTTGAACTACTGTGAGAGACTAAGTCTCACTTCCGCGGGTTCTTACAGTTATTTTCAGTCATAATGAATTCCATCATCGACAGTCGATTTGAGATTCTTCTTTCTGTTCAAGGGACGAATATCTGGTCCGGCCAGCAGCCTCAGGGATACAACTCTCAAGCCATTGCCTGGGGAGGCCTTAGTACCCAGTTGTTCTCTGCAGGAGCGAGATATCAATGGGTTCTATTGTCATATTTTGTCGGGCTTGTTGCACCAGTGCCATTCTGGCTTATTCACCGCTACTGGCCCAAGCTGCGTGCCGACTACTTGTACACGCCTTTTATCTGGTAAGCCTTCGAGTTTGACTTACTCGACCCAACCATTTCATCTTCCATCATTTAGTGGGTACATTGGCTTTCTCTGTGTGGGCATCAACTCTTCTGTCCTGTCGAGTTTCACGCTTGCACTCGTCTCCCAGTGGTGGATCAGAACCCGCCACCCTCGCTTGTTCCAGAAGTACAACTACATTATTGGAGCTGGTGTGTACCTTCTTAGATTAAACTCTGCGTAATCATTCACGAGCATTTCTCGGAAGCCCTCGACGGCGGTACGCAGGTAATGGTGTTCATCCTATCCTTTGCGGTTCAGGGTGCAGCAGGCACTGCTCATCTTTTCCCCTCCTGGTGGGGTGCCAATCAAACTGGCAATTACGATCGTTGCTTGTACCTCAGCTAAACTTGGGGAGCATCGCGTATTTATATTTTGGATTCATGTAAGTTCTAGTACGGCGGACCGTCATTCAAGTTATCACACACCTGTATACATGCACATCATGATAGTATCTGTACAAGAATATCTTTGCTTATCATTTGTCGCGTGGTACTCCGCGGCGCGCAGCTGTCATATCCACCGATGTGATGCCCTCCGCTTCAAGTTAGTACTACGACAGTGACGGACGCCGCGCCGCTCGCTACACAAGCCCAGCCTGCATTCTGTGCTAGCAATCAACGACCACCTTGCGGTATCACACCGCTTGAGCTCCCTGCCTAAGCCAATTATCCATCGAGAAGACGGGACGGGCTCGTTGTAAACACTGGGGGCCTGTCACGTAGTTCTGTTGGTGGCAGGGGCCCCAGCTTTCTGTATAGTAGTCCGACTCGGAGTCCTAAATCATCCGTTCATCCCTCTCAATCGTCGATATCAACCCGTATCACCGCGTATCAGCGGGGAAAAGGCTGAACGAATTATGAAGGGATATCGTGATTTCAGCATCCAACCGTGATAAGGGCATTGGTATGGATCTGCCAGTGCTTGTATGTAGAGGACAGACTCGAGGCTATGCACGTGTTTTTTTTCCAGAAAGACCTGCTCAGCTCTTCGTACTAATTGTGCCAGTCTTCATCATCACTTTCAACTCCATTCAATGCCTCATCCAACGTAATAGGCGAAAGAGAAAAGGGTTGCCATTACCACCGGAACCAAGACAGATCCCTTCGCTAGAAACGTGCACACCATCAATATCGATGAACCTTGGAAAACATACGCTTATTGGCATGCCAAGCACTTTGATCGACCCCGAGATGATCTACACATCGAATCTATGACAGGCAATGTAATATACTTCCGTCTTTTGCATCAAGATGTCATAGTCCTTGGCTCGCAGCGAATTGCCGTCGAATTGCTTGAGAAGCGGTTTCATCTTTATTCAGACCATCCTTTTATCGCTTCTCTTTCGCCGTAAGCCCGAGCGGTGTGGGCCCAGCTATTTCACCTTGACGTGTCTAAGGACTATTTCACACAGATTCGGAGGTGATCGTAACTTTGTTCTTCATACAGAAACTACTGGCGACTCTGTAGGCGGATATTTCACCAGACTTTCTGCTCTAAGGCTACCATCAGCTTACATCCAATGCAACCTCATCATGCTCGACAATTGGCGAAGACTAATGCAGGGAGACCGGACCAATATTGGTTTCATTATCCTATATACGTAAGTCCACTTATCGACTATCCGTTACATCTTCATTGCACTTTTCAGTTTTGCCGTAGCAGTAGCATTGTCCGCGGCCTATGATTACGAACCAAGCCCGCAACATGACCCTATAGTGCAAGTTATCGAGGAATTCCCGTCAGCAGCGTCCCCAGCAGCCACTCCGGAGAAGTTGGTTCTGCTGAAGCTGTTTCATTTCCGGAAGTTCTTCAGACTACTTTGCCCTGGTGGAGTTCTTTTTGAAAGTGCTGCACATCCCTAACTGGATGGTGGGTTCATCCTTGAAGCGCCAAGCAAACCATTGTTACGGGCTATCAATGAAAGAAATAGAGATACCGTATCGATATCCTGATCAGAGGACGATAATTCAATTCATTCTTCACACACAACTCATTTGTTTGATCTTGAAAACAACTAGAAAGCTTCTCATGAATACCTCGAATCCAGGAAAAAGATGAATCGTGTCGTGTAATTTCTGCCATCAGTATCATCTATTCATGGTACGTCATGTTGATCGGGATCGTGACTCGTCAACGGACGCTTGAACTTCCTACAGCCTCTGATGAAACGGTACAGACACTCAGGCTACTATAAATATGTTCGATCAGATTCTTCTACTTTGGCAGACCAGCTCAACCCTAATGGTGTTCGCTCTCGCCACGTTCCTTCACCCACACGTATGGAAGCGTGCTCAGGCCGAGATTGATGTTGCTCTGGGCACGAATCGTTTCCCAACTTTCGGCGATAGATCGGCTGTGCCGTGTGTTGAGGCAACCATTCGGGTGACACTCAGATGGTATGATGCCATTCGATAATGGCCTCCTTTGTGCTGAGATTAGTTTTGGAAAGATTGACTCTCAATGACACTCAGGGGTCTGGCACACCCACAT
>JBBPTX010000201.1:0-48287 GCA_038094595.1 Pulveroboletus aff. annulatus
GGGGACAGTTGGAAGTGCTGTCCGCCGTGACAGCGCTGCTCTTGTTTACCACCCAGGTGTGGATGTGTGTGCACGTCAAGGAGCGGGTGTTGATCAATTCGTCGTATGGGTCTTCCCCATTGGAGATAGACCCTATGCTCATCTTTTTTGCAGGGGTGTGCACAAGGGGCTTAGACGGGTGTTAAAAGAATTGTGGCAGACGCTCATCACATTGCCCAGCGTCATCCGTCAAATCGTACGTCGCCCCTCTTCATCCTGTCCTCACTAACCACCTCCCACAGTGCTGGATCCAATTTTTGTACGTGGAGTTTCGTATCACCACCTGTACCATTACCTAATGTCATCTAGTGCCTGGCTCGGATGGTTCCCTGTCCTGTTCTACACTACCGTCTACATTGGTTCTATCCACAAAAATTCCGTGCCGATTCCCAAAACACATGAAGCTTTGCTCGCACTTGACACCGAGGCGACTCGACTCGGCACGCGCGCCATGTTTTACAGTGCGCTCGTATCCTTCGTTGCCAATGTTATGATGCCACTCTTTGTCGTGCGACCGCGTGGCACACGAGCTGCGAATCTCCTGAAACCCAGTCGTCTCATGTGGGCATTGAATCTGGATGGGGTGCGAATGCATTTGACGAGTTGGTGGGCGTTGTCCCATTTATTGTTTGCAGCGTGTATGGCTTGCACGTTGTACGCCGCCCTCTTTTATTTTCATTGACTGAGAACTCAACGTCACACCTCCATTCTTGGATATAGCTTGACAAACAGTGTGGCGGGTGCGACGTGGATGATTTCTGTGACGGGGTTCTGTTGGGCGATGACGCAGTGGGCGCCGTTTGCGTTGGTAAGTCGCATGATGGTTGTGGACGTGTTTTGTTAAGTTCTCTAGCTTGGCGAGGCGATACTGTCGCATACGGAAACGGACGATACGATTCATCTCGGGGATACCCGTTCGAGAGATGACGTTGAGCAGTATGCACAGGAGAGGGAGGAAACGCGGAGCCTTTTTGTTGGGGATGAATGGGATGGAGATGAACAGGGCGGGGACAAGGGGGATGTATCGAGGGTGGGGTCGGTTGAGGTGCTAGGCCTTGGAAATGCCCGTGCGCGGATCAGTCGCGTCGATGTCGCCCCTGCCGCAGGGCCGTCAACCAACAAGGACACAGGGTTGAGTGCTCAAGCCGGTGCTATCATTGTGTGTCTCCCGCGTGTTGTTTCATGTCTGGACAGTGACTCACTTCACTCACGCACAGGGTATCCACAACATGTTTATCGTTGTGCCTCAGTTCCTAGTCACTGGCTTGTCATCTGTTATTTTCGCGTTGTTTGACTCGACCAAGTCGACGTTGCCCGGAAACCCTCTAGAGGGAGAGATAGCGAGTCGGGCTGAGCCGGGTGAAGAGGGCGGTCCCGACTCGATTGTCTTTATCTTTCGGTGGGCCTCTCTTGTTTGGTTGTCATCCCCTGACATGCTTACCTCATGTGTGCGCGCACAGGTTGGGCGGCGTTGCAGCAGTTGTTGCCTTTATACTCTGTTGCCGCCTTGCAAAACAGCTCTCAAATCGTTGATCCTGTAGTATATCGTATTCGAACCACGATTTGGTCGGATGTGCCAGAGCATGAACACGGATAGTGTCCCGTGTTGTTTGGTTTCATAATACAAGGCAGAATTGTGGGCAGTTCTACCCGTCTAAGGAGATCGTGTTTCACCTTCAATTGGTCATTCTTGGGTAAGCTTGGTAGGGAACTGCCTCGAGGTGCGGGTCATCAACTTGAACGAAGCCTCCACGCCTTCAGGATCACGATTGATTAACTTTACTTATTTCCATTCGACCTACATGATACTGGTCAAGGAGGAAAAGATACCAGGTATATCACATTGCGCCTCGTGCCCGCAGGGTCAAATTTCACTGACACTGGTTGTATTCAGTATTATTGCCTCCCTCCACCCCTCCAGCTCGCGCGGCCTCTCCCGCTTTGACCAGGCCGGCTCATGCCTCGTGGTAAGGCTGTTTCCCTCGCGGATCAATAACGACATTTTATTGTGTACGGGTATGATTTTTAACCCTCCTCGCGCCCCAAATACCAGAGAACCATCTCACACATGTATTGTTCAAGTCACCAATACAAAACTGGTAACGTAAATGGACCGACTTTAACCCATTGTACTCTTACTTAATATTCACAGAAACGTTGCGGAATTCTAGGAGCGGGGCCGGTCCGGCCTACAGCATCCCCGATTCATTTTCAGCGCGTCGAGCGGAAGCAAGGCAAATAACGACGTACCCCAATCAAGCAGAAGTGTGTCAAGGTGAAAATAGCAGGTCCGGATGACATATACTCTGGAACCTGCAGCGTAAAATTCTGGTAGTAAACCCCAGTGACATGTAGGGTGGCGTTCCAGGGCCCGGCGTAAAGCACATTGCCGACCCCCTTGTCGGGTTGGGGGCAAATGCCGTTCTCGCAGTTATCCATGGCGAGGGCGATGCCAACTTCGATAGTATCCGCCATAGATGGCTAGATCAGTTCGAGTAAGCGAGTGCGTAGTGGACATCGCGGTGAATACTGACGGGCCGAATGACTTGGGCGGTGAAGTTCTGTCCAGGGACTAGGACGGCTCCAGCCTTGGGCGCACCCAGCTCGATGGTTTGGCCAAGTGCAGTAGCCACAACACCAAGAAGAACGGGAACAGCAGCGAGGAACTTCATCTTTGGAAATAGTCGAAGTTGAAGAACGATATGTGCTCAAGTTGATGAAGATTTAAAACGAGCAGAGAATGCGCTCTTTTATATACCCAGCACCGGCACAGTAGGTATCCGACAACCTGTTTACATGAATTTGAACGGACATTCAATGCCTCATGGCTGTCCATTCACGGCGTGAGCCGAGGTCAAATGATAAATCGGTTCCACTCTCGGGAGTGGAAACAAAGCGACGCAGCATCGAAACCACGGATCCTAAAGAAATGCGTAAAACTACCACTCGTCGATGAGTAAGAATAGTTCTCTTACGCCTTTTGGCGCTGCCAGTGCAGCTCCGGACACCAAATGGAATTTATGGAGTCAAAACTTGTACCATGTCAGCAAGTTTCATTTAAACACAAGATATTGAGTAAACACTTTATAGCCCATCATGATGGTGGTCGAACAAGTAGTTCTCATAGGCAAATGATTGAGACATTTCCAAGTTATACGCATCTGCAACGGCAGCTGCCGGTAGCGGCTGATTGGACCAACCCGCGAGTGTTGACACATTATGATATAACAATTGATTGTTTGGGTACTTGATAAGACTAGTATAGGTCTCTTGATGGCATTATAATCCAGGACAAGGTAAGCCGATACTAGTGAAGGAATTGCCAGTGGCAATCTGTGCGGTTTGTTTGGCAAGAGCTTTAGAAACAAACAACCCACCAAATAGCATCAAACAAGCTCCAGCGAGATCAGCGATCTGAGCTACATAAATGGTAGCTAAGAGGCGCACGCTTGGCAGTGGGGTTCCTCCGCAAGCACGCTGATTTTCAGTGTACCAAGCACCGGTAAGGATATTAGACCTCCTCATCAAAGTTGCAGAAAATCACAGGAGCCTGGGTGGCAGCAAGAGTACGTTAATTGCAAGATTGGATGATGTTGGAATTGGTCGTCACAATTAGTCAGGGGGAATTGATCTAGGGATATGTACATAGTGACACTGTAGCCATGCACGGGAGACAGTCAAAAGTGTATGAACGCCCCGAATGCACATTACCAGAAAGTGCAATTAGAGCCACGAGTCTTATGGAAGAACATGGGTGTCGGATAGCAGAAACTCGGGAAGAACAGAGCAGGCGGAGATGCGGAGTGCGAAATAATGGCACAGCGTGATTACAGAAGGAGCTGTGCCGACATGCCGCCCCGCTCCAAATTGGAGCGATGCCGTGTGGGGAAACGTTGACTCGCGCCCAGCAATTGGATGGCGCGCAGTAGTACTGCTGCGCTGTTACGGCGCCGGTGCCATCGGTGCGTCCACGGGAATCATCTCAATGTACATCTATACCTTACCTCATCCCTATCAAAAAAAGACAATCAAAACTCGACCAAAAAGCTACTAGCTAGCCCACTATCCTGCTCCAGCCGGAAAACTCAGTGTCTCTCCACCGGAGTCGACATCGTAATCCAGCGCCGTTTTAGCGTGCGTGCGTGTCCAGCTTCAAATTTCCAGAGCGCTCTAGTGCTCACACATCGGCAACCTCCAAGTCAGAAAAATAGTATATCTCCATGAAGTGGAGGTTGAGAAGGCAACAGACGGTGAACAAGACTCGGAGTTGCATTATCTGAATCAGGTGGACTGGTTTCCCACAGTGCCTCTGAGTCATTACACCGCGCTCCCTTAGTCCGAACAATGGCTGACCAGTCGCTTAGCATTCTCAGTGGTGCAACTTTTGCAATCTACATACTAATATTGATTGCTGACAAGTCCCGTTATACAACTACAGGAGATTGGCTTGATGCCAACACATGGCCGCGTAAGCGGTCGGAAAACGAGCCGAAATCTATTCTTGTGGTCTCTAGAGCTGGTTCCGACTTGAGTACTGGTGGGGTTACGACTATGTTTCGCTTTCAGTCTGCCTTCAGTTACTTTGAGGTGAAGCCATTCCTTTACTCCGTGACAATTGTATGCTGCAGCGTGCTCAAATCACTCCAATGCCACAGATCGACGCCACTTATGTCGGAGACGCCGGCACTCCGAGCCTCACTGACATTCAGATCCGTCTTGTGGCCCCTGGAAACCCACAGTTGACCACTGTGGTTTCGACGCCTGCCTACTCCCTTTCTATCGCCACCAGAGGAAAACCTGAGAAGATATCTTTCGATCTTGGCCGGATTGATAGCTTTGGCCCAATCCGTGGATGGGTGACTTTCAAGATCGCAGACGTCAAGGGAGAACAACACATATTTGCGACATATGACACCGCCTTGCCTTACGGAAGACTGGAAGGCTCTGTCAACATTGCCCCGACGTAAGTAAAACAGCTTTTCATCGGAAACATTTTCAACTTGCCACTCTAGTGTGGTATCTGAGGACGCCGGCTTCACGGTAGCACAGTTGAAGGTGAGTACTATTTTATACTAGTCCATTCCCCAACAATCCATTTGATCACATCTGTTAAGGCCATCCAGACCTTGACTACCTCGGAGCTGGTGGTGTTAAAGAAAACGCCTCAGTCAAAACTGGTTACGAACCAAGCTCTGGTTAAACCCTTGGCACCTGATCAAGCCTGTGAGAACATCATACCCTTTTCTGCAGCACACAGTATGTTGATCACCTGTCTAGTGTTTGTAAAATTCTTGGAGGGGTTAGTTATTGATGAGAGTAGCGTAGGCATTCAAACATTCTATTTCCCCGGCACCACGAATCACTCCAACAAGTGGAAGGGTACTGTTATCTTCCTCGATTACCTTGAAGTAAGTTGTACGCTGTTGAGTCTACTGGGTATGCTTTACGTAAAATCTTTCCCCAGCTAGTCGGCTCTATCGATATCGGAACCCTCGAGATTTCAGCCGCGTTGTTCGCCAGGTTTCCCTACGTTGGTCGGGTACATCTCACAGACATCAAGGGCTCGTTGATCCATGGCGTCACATCCGAAATCGATATTTTCCTTGCGAAAGGCAGGGTAACATTTACCACAGAGACGAATACGAAGGGGCGCCATGTCCTCTATGTCGAGGCAACCATCAGCATCAAGTTTCTTGATGATATTTCCACCCCTAGAATTCCCATTCTTACTTTGCCGTGAGTTCCCATCACAATGTATGTGTACGATGCTGACTTAGTTATCGTAGGTTCTGAGCCAATGATCCATCTTCAATCAAAAATGGTATCACAGGGATGAGCTTTCGACAACAAAAGAAAAAAATCACCACAAAAATGGCTGGCGTATTTCTATGTATGATAGAGGGTGAAGTGATATGTGATGTGGATGCGATTGCCTAGCACCGAAACATGAGAAAACTCAGCGTGTCCTGCCAAAGAGACACAAGGGTATCCACCACACAACATTGACAGCTGAACTGAGTGTTTTTCGCAAAAAAAAAAGTGTGTATCTCGGAGTGGTCAAACCTGAAGTCCTACCATTTAGTGGAGGTCCGCCAGTGTCCACTGAACCGGAATTACCGTAAAGGTTGAAACCATCCCTTGAGGACAATCTACGGGCAGGCTGGGGTAGGGAGTCGTCGCACGTGGTGATTCAACTCTCGAGGGTCGGGCAGTATTACTACTAGTGTCTCCCATCCTGGCCCTGCCCAATCTCACAGCCTAGAACCGTGCTTCCAGTCTCTTGAAACCTAATCGTCTAACGTGAGCACTGAATCCGGACAGGATGCTTGATAATCGGACTGAGTATGTTTCAGGAAAAAATTGGCGTGTTTCAGAAGGGCACTGTGATATGCTCCACCGCACAGAGGTTGGGAAATGTTGTGTCTGAGCCGACGTCTAACCACTTAGTCGTGGAGAGTGTTGACTGTGACGTGGTTCTTGCCCACTCGCCAATGTCATATTTGAAACTCACCAAAGACAACATTTTTAGCACTTTTTTTTCTCTACATGCATTTCGAATGTGTCCTCGGCGCTGGGAGAAACCAACGCGACGGTGGCGGTGGCCCTTTCTCGGTCCTGGTCTTCGGTCCGTCGATGAAGAACAGAACCAAAGCTTCTCGTTTCTCCAGGTTCGAGTTGGTATTACGGGCCGCTGCTTCCATAAATCTCAGTCCGGCCATTGGTGATGCATTAGATGCTTCGAGCAGCATTTCATCGATTTAGAGACGCTAGAACAGCCAGGACGAGGATCTTGTGCGTTGGCGTGGACTCGAGTAGTATATCAATACAGTGGTGGGTTTAGGCCACACTCGACATACCTGTCTGAGTTTGAATTATGTAAGGAAGTAGACCCGGACCGTTCATCCACTGAGTATGTACGGTCATGCTCATAATAAGTACCATTCATCATAAAATGGCCCGGCAGTCTAACGCCAAGGTTCTGAAAGCAAGTCCAACCAAAAACGTGTCGAAAAAGAAGAAGGGTAGCCACGCCCTGAAACTCACAGCACCAGCTAACTTGAAACTATCAAGGACGGACGGACCGGCAGTCTAGTAAGTACGTATGTTGCTTTATTTAGTGGGCACTCTCGCATGTCGTTTGATCGGACTGCCAGTGAGATGGGATAGCGAAAGCGGCTCCCTCACCTGTGAGGGGATTTGTAGTGCTAGTAAGTTGAGTCGTCATCTTCCCGTGTCGGTGCGCATGAAGGAGTGTCAGGCTCACATCCAGATCGTTGCTCGTTGTCGCAATTCGACGTGTCTTTGATGTGTGGCAGCTCTAAGTGCGCTGATGTCGATATCATCCAGTGATGTCCGATGAACTGCCGTCTGCGGTGTCCCGTGTACTAGGGTGTAATGCGCCTCAAATCTAGCTCAAAACTGGGCAAGTCAAAGTCGAGATCGATTTTCGCGTATTTCAGCTGACGAGATCCATTTTGAAATCGGCCCCAAATCGACAGCAATTCCAGCTCTGAACAACCCGAGTAGCAACCTACGTACTTACTTGACTACCGGTCCGTTCATTTTAGGTTATTTTTCTCTCCAGTGGGGCCGAGTATGCCCATTGTATAGCGCACTTTTCCGATGAACTACCGCAATACTACCGCCTGCGGTGTACTACGCCCCAAATCCAGCTCAAAACGTTTAAACCAGGTAAATGAAAGTTGGAATCAGTCTCAGCTGACGAAATCTATTTTGAAATCGTCCCCCAGATTGGCCCCAAATCTGCGGAGATTTCAACTTTGAACAACCCTAACGTGCACACTGGCAGGTTGGGTGGACAAAGTTGGGCGTTGAATGTTGATTTGTGTGGGTAAGTCATCGCCAACGGCTAGTTGAAAACCGCGGTCGCCACGTACGGTATACAATACCTGGTGCAAGGTACAAAGGACCGTATCGGCCAACGCGGTGGTCGATGCCCGGGTCATTATTAATAACACAAGAAACACGATTTCCTGCTCCTTGTGCCGAAAGTCGGGGGTCGAACACCATGATCCGGAATCAGCATGACCATCCATACAAATAAGCGATGAACGGGCGTGTTTTCACCATCGCATCCCACCTCTCAGTCCCACTTCTACTAGTAGCAGGAAATATCAGGATCCATGGCCGACGCCTTATCGTTCAACAAAGGTGCTGAAATTTACCCTAGGCAGGGTCGATTTCTGACGAGACAACCATTTTACAGTTGTAGGAGATTGGATCGATGATAACACCTGGCCGCGGGCAAGCAAGACCAAGGAAACCAGCCGCAAATCAATCTTGGTTATCGACAGCAAGGACGCCGAGAAGAGTGGATCTAAATTCAGCTTTCAGTCCGCCTTTGGATACATTCAGGTGATGCACTGTTCTGCTCCGTGACGATCGTACGATGGCTTAGATGGTACCAATGTCACAGATCAGTGCCAAATACGACGGATCGCATTCCAGAAAGTATCTCCATGACGTTCAGATCAAAATCGTAGCCCCTGGAAAGCCTGATGCGACCGTCGTGGCTACAAAGGATTCCTATGAAGTTTCCGACACTTCGGAGGAAGAAATCACATTCGATCTTGGAAAGATCGGCGAGGAAGGCTTTCTCAAGGGATCAGTGTCTTTCAAAACCGGCGACGAGCTCGAAGACGAAGATGAAAACGACGACGACGAAGACGACGACGAAGAGGAGGAGGACGCAGAAGGGGAGGACGCAGAAGACAAAGAGGACGAAGACGAAGTCAAAGTCAAAGTCAAGGATAACATCAAAGTCTTGAAAGTCAACGGCAGATTTGAAGAAAAGAAGAATATATTTGCGACGTATAAAGTAACCCTGCCTTACGCCGGAGATCTGGAAGACACTATCAACATCGCCCCGACGTAAGTGTAATTACTTTTCATCAAAAATTTCCCAAAACGGTTACTCTAGCAAGGTCTCCGAAGCGACTGGTTTTACCAAAGCGCAGCTGAGGGTGAGTGCAGTTTCGCATTAGTCTACGCTCTAACGATTCCATTTAATGTGATCGCATCCACTTAGGCCATCCCGACCATTTCCGCTGGCAAACACTGGCAACCCTGCTTTGCTAAAGCAGTACCAGCACCGGCAGGAAAAGTTACGGCTGATCAACAGTGTAAGTACATTCTGGCCCTTGTATCCACCCTTGTTTTGCAGCGCGCAATATGTTGATGACCTGTCTAGTGTTCGTTAAATTCTTGAAGGACTTCGTTGTTGGAAATGATAGCGTTGTCATTGAGACATACTATAGTGATACCACTGGTTTCCCCGAGTTCCCCGATGCCAATGGTCTTCTCCGCCTCGCCCGGCGCGACCCCAGTGACATTGCTACTGCCAAGGTTTCCCCCTCCTCTCAGTGGAAGGCTACTATTTCCTTCCTCGGTGTCCTTGAAGTAAGTTTCGTACGCCATCGATTCGACTGGTACGTTTCATGTGAACTCTTCCCGCAGCTGGTTGCCTCTGTCGATCCCACCACATTTACGATCGCGGCGACGCTATTTGTCAGGGTTCCCATCGCCGGTCGAGTCCGTCTTGCGAGAGTGGAGGGCTCCCTGAGCAAAGGCGCCACGGCAAAAATCAAGGTTATCATCGCGGAAGGTTATGCGAGATTCACCGTCAGGAAGAACAACAGGAGGCAGCATGTCATATACGTCGAAGTGGAACTCAAAATCAAGTATATTGGCACGATTAAAACCAATAGCCCAGAGCCCATCGTGACTTTGCCGTAAGTTCTGGATGATCGCGAAATAGTGTGGAATTCTAATCATAGCGCCGCAGGTTCTGAGCCGTCGTCAAACCGCAAACAATATCGCGCGCGTACGTTTTCGATAAAGGTAAAAAAAAGGTAAAAGAAAAAAAGCATTCCAAAAAATGTGGGCATGTTTTCGTGTACGGTATACAAGGTGTTTTGCGACGTGGGTGTGGCGACAGTGTGACGAATAGCGAATGTGTTGTGTGTGTTAGAGTTTCAGTTTGATCGTCTGCATCATGTGTCAGGGGCAGATTCACTTTTGGACTCCAGTCGCGACAAGCGCGCTCCGACTCGGAGTCACAAAATCCCTCCATCATCTCAATCCCAGCTGAAAAACCTGTCAATCTGCTGCCCTCGACAATTTTCAATCCACCTTGGTCACGTGGTGACCCTCCTGGCCTGCTACCTCGTCCGAGTCACTGCGTGCCCGAATCTTTGACATACGCATCGCCATCGTGCTCACGGTGTCTCCAGATTCTATGGATGCGATAGGGATCTGTTCGACGCGTCCTCTCACTCTCGATATCTCCCAGTGTGTCCTTTCCACTTCCTTTGTGTTTGTGCGCTCGCGTTGTTGAGGTGCGTGCCACCGCCATCTCATTTTTGGACGCTTTGGACGCGTCTGCATCCCTGTCCACGACACCTTCGAGCTGACCGGTCACCTCCTTGTTCCATCAACCCGCATGCTCCCCCCGCTGTCAGGACGCCTCCTGTAAATGGGAAAAGTCCATCAATTCGCTACAGTATACTACTACCAATGTGTACTGCCGATATTACCACTACAGTGCCATGCGTCTGACCTTCCACTCGTCATTAAGCACTTGAACACGGTGGATTTCCGTGAAGATTTAACATTATACTCGTCAACCAACAGAATTGGAGTGACCGTGGGGGGTACCCGTACCCCATGCTGAAATCTCCAAAGTTAGGACCTTGCCATCTCTTTCTTTCAACTTCAACCATTTTGGGTGGGCGCTCGTTAGGCCTCGGGATCTTCCGAATTTCAGCTTTGATCAAAGCCTCGAGGTCCAGGGTGACTAAATAAGTACACCTGGACTACAGTTCCCTTGGCTTGTTTCCCATCCAAAAAAAAACACTGCGCACGTTGGTGATCGGCCAGCTTCATCCCCACGCCATGGATTTGAAATAGCCCACACGTTGAGTGGGGCTCAATTTTGCGCCTCGAACGTGCTTAAACATGGGCACGCGGCCAGTGGGAGTGTGCCGCGCACTGGTCTCTGTAAATGAACATGGTGTTGACGAGTATTCTCTCGAGCAACAACACATTTGCAGAACACTTGCAGGCCAATGCCTGAGCCTCACAGACACACCTCGATCACCTCGAGTGACATGTTTTGAACCCAGTAAACATGCGATGGGCAACCAATATGCCATCCAAAATGCCGATCCGCACCTGAAAACTAGTCGGGCGTGAATGTTTGGTACTGACAACACGATTGGTAGGCTCGCCTATGTTGTGCTTGAGATGGGGTTTCGAATGAGGTCATAATATTCCTTTCCAAAACCTGAATGAGTTGACCAAATAACCCAGTTTCCTCCAGAGACATTGGCATCTGCCGGCGACTGGGGGTAAAATTCGACAGCTAAATATCGTCACACAAAGCCCACACAACTCGTATTCGGGTCCCGATCAAAGAGTAACAATGACACAGTGGACTCGTCGTCCACCTTGCACAGTCTCTTGCCCTTTTTGCGGTCATCCATGGGTCCTGATGTCCGAGTGAGCATCCAAAACGCCGCACAACCTACCAGTACCCAAAAAACTCGTTGTAAACGCGGAAAACAGTGGCCTTTTGGGAAAGTAGATACCTGATCTGTTACTTGTCAGCGAGATAAGCATGATACCGAAGTGGATGCATACAGGATATAGATATGGTCGAGATATGGTGGGCTAATGTTTAGTAAGGAAATCAAGGGATGCAACGTTGAGACCGGTTGTCGTGCTCTGGTTGCTTAGCAAGTGTCTTCAAGCAGGTTCTTTGCGTCCTGGTTCGGTAACAGATGGCCAGGCACTTTCGTTCTCGCGATCGTAAGCACCATTTGCACCGTTTTGTGTTAGCCCTGCCACGTTTCGTCCTCACAGAACGGTACAGAGAGGTGGTTGGCAGCTAAGCCATTCAATTGGCATGTACTCAAGGGGTGGGTGGACACGGAAGCACTGAAAACAGCTCGATTTTCATAACGTCATTCGTGCATAGGTGGGCAAGGCCTTTATGAAAAACTCTCCTTAAGTGAATGCATGAGGTTGGCTGCTGAAGTCTAATTCGGGGATTACACTTACGCACCTGCGTTGATGATGATCAGAATCCCATTGTAGTATGTGTTTAAGCCAGGGCGGTTCGAACACTCACATGGGCAAACGTGTGTTTGTTTTGTTTTGTTGTGACGCGAGGCACCGCCGAAGTGACGAGCACCGGAAGCTCATCCGAGTCGATCATTCCTTTTGGCTCCACCTCGCACGCGCCCGGCGACTGCAGCCTCGGTTCGAGCCGGCGCCCTTCCTTCTTAATACTTTTTATTTGGTTCCCTGGCGCGTTCGTGCGGCCCGGCCACAGCGAGGCTCACCCGCCTTCTGGAAAGGAGTGGCAGTGTTTTCCCCCTTCATTGGAGTTCATCCTATGCGGGTCAGTCATCATGCGCCAGGGCTTGCGATTTCGTTCGACGTTTCCAAGTCTTTCCGCCTCCCAGGTTGCATCCCGATACCAACAACTTGAAGCTAGAATTGGAAATGCCATCTCGGGATTGTTTGACAACTTTACCATCAAGGAGCACTCGTCACCTGCAGACTCTTAAGCTCGTGTGATGCGTCGTCTTGGGGGCAAGTTTCCGATGAGTGCGAAGGAGAAGTTCAGGCGTGCTTGGCAGGTCTGCAGCGATACTCTGGTGTACGACACAGCTGAGTCACAGGCCATGGAGACTACTCATTCAATATTCGCATCTTAGACATGTCACTGATATCGTACACAGGAACGCGTGAATAAACAGGAAGCCTTTTTGTGTCGCCTTAGAGACTGGTGGTTCCTGACGCTCAGAACCTGAGGAAATGATGACAAGTCATTTATGAGAACTACTCTCACAGGCTACTTACGGAAATGTGAGCAAGGGAAAATCGCCACTGGTGGAAATGGGACCATAAAACTTGATGTCGAGGGCTAAATTTGTGTAAAGCTCATATTTGGACTCGGGGCCCTTCCTAGCCACGAATGTTACATCTCCAGTGGCGATAGGAAGGTTGACGTTGACAGATACGCCATCGGCCAAAGATCCTTCAACTCCAGCGAGGCGGATGGGAACTAAAAAGGGTAGTTTGATATAAAACACGGCAGAAATGGCAAGTGTTTTGGAGTCTACAGAACCAGCCAGCTACAACGGTGGTGCATGTGAAGTTTTGGTCAACTCAGCGAGGTACATGACTTACCTCGAGGCCATAAAGGAACGAAATGATACCCTCCCATAGACGGGATTCTGGGCTGGAAGCAGAGCACGTCTGAATGACGATAGTGGTCTGGTTAACGACAAAGTTCTTCAAGAATTTGACAAGTACTAAGGAATAGTCTGTATGCCGTGCGCTTCCGTAAGACGGTAGGACGACACTTACAAGCTTGCTGATCGGTCGTCTGCTGATCCAGGACACGAATCACGACCGGCCCGACTCTGGAGGATGCAAGAGCTTTTTCCTCCACCAGCCTCAGCTCCGAAGGAGCAAAAGCTAGGATCGCCTGACAACGACATGATTATATCAAGGGATCGTTGCAGGAACATAAGGTAGCAGTCACCTTCAAACGTTCTGTCGTAAAGCCAGTGCTTTCGTTGACCTGACTAATCGAGCAGCTTAACAATATATCCGACGAGAAACTGATGGACCTACGTCGGGACAATGTTCAAAGCATCTACTGGGTTCCCAAAAGGCAGCTGTACATCATACGTGACACGTATCACCTGTTGGCTCTCGCCGCTGTATTGGAAGGACACATTGCCCTTCAGGGTGGTATCAGTACCGCCAATATCGAAAGTGAGATCTTTCCCTGGGGCAGTCGAGAGGCTGTAGGAATCCGCCGCAATCAGAACCGTTGTCTCGGGTTTTGCAGGAGTCACGAGGCGGAACTCAAGGTCAGTAATCGAGTTGCTATCTTTGCAGTAGGTGCCCTTGGTCTATGGCGTTGGTATAAACTTGGCTGAGTGACACAACAGAGGCACGAAAGGAGTAAAATTACCTCGAACAAACTGAAGCCAGATTGGAATGCAAACGTAGTCCCAGTCTCATCTCTTTTTTCAATAACCAAAATGGTTTTCATCTTGGGCGAACCAGCATAGGTGTGGTCGTCAACCCACTTCAACACGGCTACCAAATTATCGATTCCTTAGCAAGCGACAATAGCAAGTGGTAGTACCATCCCACCTGAGGCGAACGATTTTTCGACCACGGTCATTGATATCGGTTACCAGAAGAAGGGTGGAGTGCGATTTGGATTTGATGCTTTGTGCATGTGGCTTTTATACTTGTGGTTTGACCTCAGAAAGCCGTCGCCATTTTGTGTAAGGGCTACATACGGCGGATCAGCTTTCCGAGGCGTGAGTAGACATCGAGTTGATTCCCAATTTCACATGTTATTGACTAACCAATATTGCTGCTGGCGGTACATTGTATGGAATAGCCACCGTGCGGGCCTGATAACTCGGATCTACTTACCTGTTGTAAGTTATTCTTTGAATCTTGCTTCGATAAACACTGCACATGGTCGAGGGGCATTTTTTGGGGTGATCATTTGACCTTCCAAACATAGCTAGTTGTTCGCATAAGATGCCCTACTTTCTAGAAAGCACAAGCGCTCAAGCGCCCATTTGCCAGCAGTCTCCAGGTCAATTTGTCACTTCAAGGAATCAAATTGTGAAAATTTACATATCTCCATGGAATGGAAATTCAGGAAAGCGGCCCGGATACAAACCGAGGGTGCGGGGCATATACTAGTAGGGCCAGGCAGAGGTGGACACCCTGAACTCAAACACACATGATATACAGGGGAGTGAGGGGACCTGGAATCTTAATCAAATTGTGAAATCGACATGAAGTACCACTATCGAGGCCTCCAACCACGATACTAGCAAGTACATTTCCCCACATTGCCGACTTTCACACTATGTTGTGAGTTTCCAGCTGGATTACGAATTAGAGATCGTTCCATGCGAGAATCCAAGAAGCCTTGGTGGCGCTGTGTGTATCGTCATGTCGAGGAATGTGACATCAGCTCTGTTCGAGACTATCCGCATGACACCAGAATATCAAATGCTACACTCATCTGACCACGGGCAGCCACGTAGAACCACATTCTAGGCCCAGAGGGAACATCTACTAAAAAAAGATTGCTGCCTGTTCAAGGGCGTCTGCAGTGGAATTGTGCATTTAAATTCACCATCACGATTGTAGATTTGGGGTGGCTTCAAACCAGGATCTGGGAAGCGCTTAGTGGGTAACACATTGATTCCGTGCGAAACTATCCACGTAGAACTACAATCTGGGGAAGATACGAGGCATGTAAAAATTGTTTTCTCATTGGGCGTCTGCAGTAGAGCATCTTTAGGGTCACACCATTATACTGGATTTAGGTTTGGGTTTGGGGTTGTCCCATTAATCAGGATCTGAGAGGCGCTCGGTGGTGCTCAGTTGAGGAATACATCGTGTCACACTATCTGGGACTACAACATCATGATCACAGTATGCACGAAGTGACAGGAATATATCATACCAAACATTGCAAGATTCATTAGACCACTGCATCCATGTAGCACTACAATCTAGGGTAGATACGGGGCATATCTAAAAAAGAGACTGTGCCTTGTTGGGCGTCTGCAGTGAAATTGAACATTTGAATTCACCGCTGTGATCGTAAGAAAGTTTTGGCCCCAAAACCAAGGTCTGAGCTCGAGAAGCCTCTGTACATGTGGTACCGCACAGGACCTGCATCATTCTGAGGGACACATTGATTCTATGCGGAACTACCGATCCGACACCGAGAGAGGAGAAAAATCAAATGCTGCATTCATCTGATCATCGTGCTACCCACATAGAGCTACAATATATGGAAGACACTAACAAGATAAAACACTGCCTCCTGTTGGGTATCCATGTGGAAGCCCACTGTGACCACAGCGAGAAACACTGAGACGAGCGGACGAGTATGCCAGTGGGCTTACACCATGGCAGCATTAGACCATTGTTAAGTTCACCATCGCGATCACAAGATTCGCAACAAGTATACTATATAAGTTTGAGGTTATTCCAAACTTCCAGAATTCGAGAAGCACTGATACATTCTGACACCGTGGTACTGGTATTGCAGATACCTAAAGAACACATTAATTCTGCCATTTGAGGCTATCTGCTAGCGGTCAGAGACCAACGCCCAGCATAACTGAGTGTTCGATAACAAGTACTATCTCAATTAAAGCATGGAAACCAGTATATCTCTGCTGAGAATTTCCGATTGCACTAGTGAGGTATAGGTGACGATTTTTCCATGCGAGAATTCCAGAAGGACCTGGCAGTGCAATGGCTAGTGCTCCGTCACGAGAAAATGCATTAATCCGAATCCTGCTCAAGAGCTATCCACAAAGAGCAAGAAACCATCAAACTCTGTGTTCTTCTAACCACACCAGGATTCCACCTGGCCTGTGCCACGTAGAACCACAACATTTAAGGGTAGACATGAGGCAAATCTAAAAAGCATTAAGTTGGTTGTTGGGCACTTGTGGCGGCGGAATTAATATTACGGTAGTTCAGAATTGAAATAGATGGTGGTTTTCGCGCCGATTTCGCCGATGGATTTCGATCAGCCTGGATGAAATCCGCTTTGTGGTTATCGCAGTACAGCTTGCGGCCACCGTGACGCTCGGCACATCCATCTGAGTGTCAATTAAGCACTGTCGGACCGACCGCACAGTTGCCTGATACCCCGTTTCTCACTGGCACAATACCAGTTCTGCTCTCTTCATGATAATCCAGCAGTCCAATCCCGAGACTCCGAAGGCTCGTCTATCCAAAACTGAGTCAAAAAGGCCACCAACCTGATTATTTTCATTGTACGCTTGTTGCGCCACTTTCAAACTCAGACAGAGTCCGACAGAACGCCGCAGGCTTCACACAATAAACACCGCTCGAAATCCGGGTGTCAAAACTCAAACTGGTTTTCGTTGATTTCGAGCAATGAAATCCATTTCGAAACCGCCTCGAAACTTGGCCCAGATTGACACTCGATTTCAATTCTGAGAGACCTATTGCACATCTGTATTTATCATCATAATCGTAAGGAGATGGGTTGTGCCAAACCGGGAGGAACTCTGTCGCCTGCGGAGCTCCACGCCACAACTTGTGCTGAAGGACACAGGATTCCGATAGCAAATTTGTTCGGCGCCACTAGTATCCATATGATGATGCTATGATTGGGAGAGAAATCAATCACTACCACAGCCTAGGGCCACAGCACTAGTACTGGCAGGATACCACAGAACCACAATTTGGAGTAGACACGAGGCGGGTCTTTACTGAAAAAACATTAGTATTACTTCCTTGTTCAGCGTCTGCAGTGAAATTGGACCTTGGAGTTCATCCTCATGATCGCACTAGTTAGGATGCAAGGTTTGGGGTTGCTCCAAACCAGGATCCGGCACGGTTGAAAAGTCTGCATCCTGCTGAGAAACTTATCGATTCTATTCGGGACCACTAGCCGTACTCATAACTTGAGGGGGAGCATACGAAACACTGCATTCACCTGACCAATGCCAGCCACATAAAACCGTGTATAACCTAAGGTATACACACGAGGCCGCAGATCTAAAAAGAAAAATCGAGCCCTGTTGTGGCGTCTGCGCTGTGCAGAATTGAACATTTGAGATCTGCCGCAAGCATTACTATTTAGGTTTGGGGTAGTCCCAAACCAGCATCCGAGAAGTGTTCGGTCACCTGGTAGTGCCGTTCAAGAACATGTCGATGCTGTTCAGGATTGTCCACATGATACACCGGGAGACTCGGAGGAAGAAAATCAAATACAACATTCATCTGACCACGCCACCCACGCCGCAGAACTAGTAAAATGATCTAGATACGAGGCGGTTCTAAAAAAGTTGGGGGTGTCTGCGGTGGAATTAGATCTTTTAAGTTCACCGTTATAGTCCCAGTAAGGAATTCGGTTTGGGGTTGATCCAAACCAGGATTTGAGAGGCGCTCGGTGGTTCTGGACCACGTTGCCAAGTACGACGTCTAAGTCCATTCTTTTCGTGCCAATCCACATGGCACCGGGGAGGAAAAATATCCAATGCTACGTCCATCTGACCACGCGGAACTACAATTTGGGGCAGACATGGGGTAACTCTTTTTTTTTTTTTTTTTTTTTCAAAAAAGACCCTTTTACCTCAGGTGCTGGGCATCTACGGATCTTCCGAGTCAAGTTCGCCAGTGTAACAATTTGAACTCGAAGTGTTATGACGCTATCATCCCATTCTCGAAAAATATCTCTGATATGCTAAGATCTGGATCCTCAGGCCTCTTTGGCAGTGCTCCAAGTCAGCACCATACTATCATCAAAAGCGGAAAATCACTCAAGTTGGCACTCAACTAGTGCCGCCGTGCTGGTGGCCCCTAGGCTGCGCCATTTTCGGATGGTCAAGTGTCCCTAGAAAGCTATAAAAGCCATCGATTAGTAGCAGGTGTTTTTTCATCATCGCATCGCGCTCCTCTCAATCTCACTTCTACTAGTACTGTCAGTAACAATGGCCGACGCTGCATCGTTCACCAAAGGTGCAGTTTTTGAATCCACCCTGTTGTTGTCGGTCGATTGATGACGCGGCAACCATTATGCAGTCGTAGGGGATTGGATTGACGGCAATACATGGCCGCGCAAAAGCAGCTCGGATACCGACGTAACCAAACCGAAATCCATTCTCGTTGTCGACAGCAGGAGGAGCGAAACTAAATTCCGCTTCCAGTCTGCCTTCAGTTACATTCAGGTGACGCTCCTTCTGCTCCGTGATAATCGTGCGCAGGTTAATATTGTACCGGTACTCGCAGATCAGCGCCAAGTACGATGACAGAAAAAAGACGCTCTCTGACGTTCAGATCAAACTCGTAGCGCCTTGCAAGCCCGATGCGACCGTCGTGGCTTCAAAGGGCTACTACCCAGTATCCAAGATTGAGGGAGAAAAGGTCCATTTCGATCTCGGCCAGATTAAGGGTGCCCCTCTCAATGGATGGATATTTTTCAAAATCGGAGAGAAGAATGATATTTTCGCGACGTACGACGTGAAGTTGCCTTACGCTGGAGATCTGGCAGACACTATCGACATCTCCCCAACGTAAGTATGACCACTTCTCATCGGAAAAATTCTAACAGCTACTCTAGCAAGGTGTCCAAGGACTCGGGATTTACAACAGCGCAGCTGGAGGTGAATTTTTTTTGTATTAGTTTACGCGCCAACGAATCCATTTCATGCGATCACATCCATTTAGGCTATCCCACTGGCAGCCGAAACGGAAGAAGAAGAAGCGACACAATCCGGAGATTCTGAGTTTACGACTAATGGAAATCCTGCTACGCCTGATCAACAGTGTAAGCACATCATAGTCGTCATGGCTACCCTTGCGCCACGACAGAATATTGATGACATGTCTAGTGTTTGTTGCATTTTTGAAAGATTTCGTTGTCGGCAAGAATAACGTAGTCATCCCGACATATTATGGTGGTACCACTGACACGCTCGAGGGCAGAGGTCCTTCCACTCAGGCTGGCAGTTTCAGTGCCCATGCTTCCCCGGCCGCTGCGGCGGTCAGTTCCGCCTCCAATGAATGGAGGGGCACTGTCTCCTTCCTTGGTGTCCTTGAAGTATGTTGTGTACGCTGTCGAGTCGACCGGTACACTTCATGTAATTTTTTTTTATCCAGCTGGTTGGCTCTGTCGATCCAAAAACATTTACGCTTGCGGCTGCGTTGTACGTCAGGGTCCCCATCGTTGGTCGAGTCCGTCTTGCGCAGATCAAGGGCTCCCTGATCGATGGAATTTCGCTCGGAATCAATGTCCACGTTGCGAAAGGCAAGGTCACATTTTCCCTCAAGAAGAACAACAGGAAGCAGCATGTCATCTACGTCGAAGCAGAGCTTACGCTCAAGTTTGTTGGCACGGTTAAAACCAATGGAGCAGAAGCCATCGTGACCTTGCCGTGAGCTGCCCACGATCGCCAAACATGCATTGAATACTGATTCATTATTTCCGCAGGTTCTAAGCTGTCTGAGTCATCCTCTTCAAACCGCAAACAATATCGCGCGTGTATGCTTTCGAAAAAAAGAGAAAAAAAGAAGGAAAAGAAAAAAAGCATCACAAAAAAAGGCTGGTATGTTTCCAAGGCGGGCGAGTTTTGTGTACGATATACAAGGTGATTTGTGACGTGGATGTAGCGACAGTGTGACGAATAGCGAATGTGTTGTGTGTGTGTCGGCGTTTAAATCAGTTTGGTTGTCAGTCCGGGTCGACCATGCCGCGGGTGCGCCCCAAAAAGGTGGTTGCTGAAATTTGAATCCGACACCGTGCCAGGGCCAAGCCCTGAGTGAGTCGAGCCTACCAGTGATTCGTTGACCATGGACTTGGCCGGTACATTGATATCGATGCTAGCACATCTATCGTGTCTATACTAATACCCGACCGCTCGCATCGGGTCCCTCTATCGCATCCGGCATTCCCCCTACACCCACTATCACAC
Organism: Pulveroboletus aff. annulatus; assembly: GCA_038094595.1. Lineage (NCBI taxonomy): Eukaryota > Fungi > Basidiomycota > Agaricomycetes > Boletales > Boletaceae > Pulveroboletus > Pulveroboletus aff. annulatus. The sequence continues at coordinate 20,583 of JBBPTX010000201.1, forward strand.
CTTGGACTTGCAACCCCCCCTCCTCCAGCTCACCCGGCAACGTCCCACCCCCAAGTCCATCCCCCTCCCCCCGCACCTCCCCATCCACACTCCCCCACACCACCTTTTCCCGCCCCTCGGCTTCCTCCCGCAATGTTTCTTCTCGACCCTGCAGCGCCAACTGCCGAAGCTGTCGAATAGCCCTGTCCGGTTCGCGAAAGGTGAGGTATGGAGAGGAAAATGTACGCGTCGGTGCGTCGGTCGCATCACCCGGTATATCGCTCGAGAGTAGGTCAGCGTCCCCATCCCGACTCGGGCTCTCCTCACCCCCGCCCTCGCCCTTGATCACATCCCGCTCATCCTCATCCTCACCCTCCCTCTTCCCATCTCCATCCTGCAACCCAACCCATCCCCACCCGCTTCCCAAAATCAATCCCCGCCCAGACCTTTTCCATCTCCTCCATCGTCTCAATCCCAGCAGGAAAACTCAACGCCCTAAACTGCCTCTCCCTCGCATCCCGAAGTCTCTCTCTGATCTCCCCGTCATCCAGCGCCGACTCTGTCAGCGTCCAATGGGTCGTCCCTGTACCTCCCCGTGCGCGTCAGTGAACCCCGACACCCAAAAAAAGGAGAGGGGGGAGAAGGGAGGGGAACCCACATCCATTACCACTATCTGCCACAGCCCGTGCCGCCTTGACCTCTCTCCCATTCACCCAGCTCGCCACGCGCACCTCGAGCTGCGTAATCGGCGCGGGTTTTCCCTCGACTTGGACATCCCATTCGACGGGTTCGATCCATACGTCGAGTTCGTCGCTAAATTCGCGCGTTTCGACGGTGCACTTGACGCTCTGCGTCCAAGGGGGAGTCAGCACGTGCGCATGAAAAAAAAAACAAGCACGCACACGATCACCATAGACGGACACGACGTCGGCGAGGATCCGCTCCAGCAACAAGACACACTTGTTGAACACGCGCGTGCCATTCCCAGAGCCGTACAACCGCGCCTCCATCTCCTCGAGCGAGATGTATTGAAACCCAAACATCCGCGCCGTATTGTGATAGGCGACCAACACGCCGTCCATGTTGCCAATCCGAGCTTGAAAGCTAGCCGAGCGTCGTGAATCGAGGTGGGAGAAGAAAAAAAAAGACGGGGCTTGCCTGTATTTTAGAAATGCACTGCGGATGAGGTCATAGTATTCTTTTTCAAAGCTCTCGAGAGGGCCTGTCAGTGTTTTGATCAGATAACCCGAGTTTTCCTGGGGATAATGCGTGTTAACAATGTTTGTTGGGTGCACCATCCATATGTTACCTCGTAATTGAGAATGTCGAGGCGGATGGGGACAGCAGCACGCGTCTTGATGTCAAAGACGCCCGTTCCGGGTAGACGAGTATCAACACAGTCGAGCTGTGAACGCATGACGAACCTATCCGACTGCGCAATGCCATAAGAAGCATGTTTACGGGCTGCCGGGAACGCACCATGGCATACCGATACGCTTCCCGCCGCGTATCCGACTCCGACTCGGCAGGCGCAGAACGCAACAGCTTTTTAAACTCGTTCTCCGGGACGGTCAAGAATTTTTCGAGCATCGTTCCCTTCATCACACTGATCAGTATACGACTACCCGGGAACGCGGGACGTACCATCCACGTCAACACGTTCTTCTCGGCCAATTCTTCCGTTTTGTCCGAATCGATGGACCACACGCCTTCCTTGTGATTCAACACCACCGACGTCGGCATCCGCTGACCAGGGGTGAAATTTGTCGGCTATATCGTATCCCGTCAACCTCGATGAATGCCATCCGTCGATCGCTCCATACCTGATGCAGAAACGCGCGACTGAGTGCACTCGTATCCACCGCCTTGTCCCCCGAAATCAAAAAATAACAATGGCTTAAAAGCCCTGTGAGGGAGGACGTCGACCCTGTAAACGATCTCTTGTGTTGTTTTGCAATCGACCATAGGTCCTGTTTGCGTGTGAGTGACTGCGATGTTTTCAAAGGACCACGCGCACCGTGTCCGAGGAGCTCTTGATGAACCCGGTGACGCGCTCGAATGCAAAGTCGGTGACGGGGGGTATAGACTCGAGGTAGGGTGTGAAATTGTAGATGCGCGAGCGGGGGTCTTTGAGCCAGTACACGCCTGGGCTGGTACATCCAGATTGAGTAAAGGATGGGGATAAATAAAAAAGGGGGACCGACTTGAACAAGACGCGGTCGAGTCCGTGTGCGAGTTGCGCAATGGGTTTGTGCTCCGAGGGTGATTCGACGTCTACATGGGATGGGTGGTCACATGTACATCTACTCGGGATGGCGACGTACCTCGGAGGACGCTGGTACATTCCTCGGACTCGTCCGAGATGTAGCCCTCTGTGCGACGCACATAAGGAATGCGGTGTGGCGGGAGTGCACGCGTCGAGGACGACGGTGTCGACGACACCTCTACCATCTCCTTCTTGGGCCTCGACTTGGGTGGACGAGCCGTCTTTGGGGGTGCCAACTCTACACCGAATTCAATCCAACGCACAAAGTCGTAGGGAGCCAACACACCGTCCTCGCCCCACCCATTCACGAACCCGTTCTGGTCGTGTGGTGTCTTGTTCCTTGTTCTGCGCGGGGATTTGGACCGTTTGGTGTTCTGAACAGGCTTCCGTGATCGTCCCTTTTGTTTGGGCGACTCTTCTGCACGAAATGGCACTGACACGCGCAACGTCCGCGCATAAAACGGTTGTACGACGCGTCGGCCAACGACCATCCGTGCCAGTGCATCTCGGTGCAACATGAAAAGAAATAAGTAGATCACGTGATGACTACCCGCTCTAAAAACGCGTTTGCTGGCCATGGATGATGGAGTACAATGACACGCAAATACACGCCCGAAGAAAAACGCCAGCTGATACAAAACCTCGACATCGAAGGTGTGCCATTGTAAAACGTCTCTTGGACGTGAACGCTGAACGCGCGCGCAGTCGAACACCGCGTACGCCAACTCGAAGAATGGCTCGCCGTTGCGGTGGACAACTTTCGCCTCCACCAAGAAGCGCTCATCTCGCGCATCCCCAAACTCGTGCGCACCGTCTCGATGGGCGAGTTTGCAGAAAAATACCACGGCGACGTTCAGGCGTGTTTACGGGGTCTGCAGCGCGAGCGGATGGGCGGGGCACAGTTGGAGATGGAGATTGATCGGGATACGCGGAAACGCAAGTGGGCAGCGGCGCAGGAGGAGGAAGCCTCGCAAGAACCCGCGTTCAAGAATGGTGGGCCAATTCATGTCAAAAGGACGAGACTGACCAAAAGAAAAAAATAGCCCGGATGATGACCGCAACGCCAAAGAAACCCGTCGCGGGACCGTCGCGAACGCGCTCGGCCATTCCGAAACCATCGCCAGCCAAACCCCTCGTTCGTGCCATGTCCCCAGCGAAACCCCGGCCACCGACGAGTGCGACGTTCAACCCGACGCTGCCCGCCAAAGTACCGACATACCCCACCCTGCGCGCACCCCGACGTGACGAAAGCATGCTCAGCGTCAACGGATCCCCCCTCGCGAACCCCTACACCCTCGGACTCGGCTGGTTCACCTCCTCGGACCACGACCCACCCGAGGAAGAAGAAGAAGAATCCCACCTCCGCGCCAAGGGCAAAGGGAAACCCAGGGCAATAGGAAAGGGCAAGGGCAAACAAACACAGAAAGAGGCAGTGCTACGGCGGGTGAATAGCATCGTGGTACGACGCGATCCGTCCTCCTCGTCCCAACCCGAGCCGCGATTGAACGGGACACACACCTCTCGTACGCGCCCCTCGCCACCACCCCCAATACAACCCTCGTCTGCCCTCGTCTCGATTCCTACGCGAGACGGGCACCTTCTCGAATTCGACCCCCTCACCACCTCACCCAGCGCATTCGACAAACTCGTCGGGATCACCGAGAGCGCCAAGAAACAGGCCAAGGAGGAGATGGCACGGCTCGTCAAGGAGGCCGTGCGGAAATGGGTCATCGAGTAGTATTCGTCACTAGTAGTACAATTCAGATCAGTTGCCAGTGCCATAGGCATGATTTCCAGCAATATCCCCCGTCGCACGCATCTGACTCTCCTTGGTCGCATTCTCGTCCTCGTCCTACACATGTCGTCAGTCACGCCAACCACACAATGAAACGACATACAAAGTCCCCTTCGAATCCCTGGTCATCCAATGGCTTCCAAGGCGGAAACGTCGTGCACCAACTAGCCACAATTGAACCATCCAGCATCCAAAACACGCACATGCACACTCACAAATCTTCCGGCTTTGGATCCGGCGTCGCCACATCCCGCAACAAACTCCGTATCAGCGGATACTTTTGTCGCAGGAAAAAGGCGGGGGTGTACACGCGTGCGCCACAAGGGTCGACGCCCGTATCGAGGTATCCAGGAGTACAGCCTTGGGTGTACCACTCGCGCGTGCCTTTGGACGTGTCGGTGCCACAAAGTGCGAGTGTGATGTGTTCGCCGTCTACGTCATGAGAATAGATACGCGCACTGAACAGGATACTCACCAGCGCTAGAGAGGTACCGCGCATACGCCGAGCAATGCACGACGCGCGTCACGAGATGCTTGTGTTTGAGAAGCGGGATTTTGAACAACTCTTCGAGGACGGGGCCGGGGAGGACGTGTTCACGTGGGTCGTGCAACAGCAATATCGCACAGGACCTGTTCTTTTGGAACCACCACTGACCTTTGGTTGTCGCCGATGGGACACCCTCTGGCCTGCAAAACGTGTGTGGTCAGCCCATCTCATGGTCGAACGTGGAACCCACGCATCAGACGGGGCCACAAAGTCTTTTTTTCGCGACCATATCGAATGAAAGGCGGATTTGTACGGCTCGTCCGCGTACACGGGCGGGTAATCCGCGATCCGGATGCCATCGCATTCGTCCACGTACGTCTGAAACGCAGAGTCGTACACGTTGCCTTCCACGTCCAACGCGCCCGTGTCAAAGTTGATGTGGCCATACGAGCCGACCTGGGTCATCTCAGACTTGGGATGCTGGTCCCGCTGGCCAGGCGCACCTTGGGACCGTGGAGGGGATCCCAGACACCCCAGCGCTGACAGTTTTGGTGGCAAATGTCGGCGTAGCGGCGGGGTGCGAGGTCGGGGCTGACACCGCCCATGGTGGTGGTAGACAAGGGCTGTGTAGATAAGTAGACATGTACCACCTCCTCAAAGGTCTCCACGAATACCTCACTCGGTGCGCACCACCTCCACTCGTCCAACCTGGTCTGATTCGCACAGAAAGGAAGAGTTTTCAATCATCATTATCGGGCTGGATGGCGCGGGCAAGACGGTGAGCCACAATCAAGCCCCGTACTCTACTCATCAAGTCGGTAGACACTCTTGGAAAAGATCAAGACGTTGTACAACGACACGCCCGGACTGGAACCCTCCAAGATTGGGCCTACCGTCGGTCAAAACAGTACGTCTCCCAGACCCCATCCACAGGGCCACCCTCACAGGGCCACCAGCGGGCAAAGTCTCCCTCCCCTCGACGATTCTCAACTTTTTCGACCTGGGCGGACAGCGGGGCATGCGCTCGATATGGCACCGGTACTACGACGACTGCCACGCCGTCGTCTACGTGATCGACGCCCAGGACCGGGAGCGACTCGGCGAGGGCTGGGATGTCTTTGGTGTGCCCCCCGTGGTGATCCAACACGACCCGGTACTGACACGACACAGACAGCGTGCTGTCGTCACCACGCATCCTCAACGTTCCCCTCCTCCTCCTCGCCAACAAGCAAGACACCTCCACGAGCATGTCTGCAGCCGAGATCAGACAGGACTATGAAGTGTGGGATCATCATCGGAGGGATAGTGCGCGGAGACGGTATGCAGAAGAGGAAGGCGAGGAGGAGGAGAGGAAGAAGCAGCGCATTGCAAGCTTGGAAGTGTTGGGCGTGTCAGCACTGGAAGGGTATGTTTCTCGTCGTTCCACTCGGTCTTGCTAAAAGAAAAATGGATATAGTCAAGGCGTGCGCGAAGCCGTCGACTGGCTGTTTTTGCGTGTTCAAAACAGTCGGCAGTGAGTACAATGTATTCTCTTCCGTGTTGTTCTGACGTCTAGTTAGAGACCTCGTGCCTAGTTGATTCGTGTAGACTTTAGCATAGTTGCCGACATGACCACCACACACGCGTCGTAGACTCGGGCCCTGAATTGGTGGGCATTCAGAGCCCGAGTCTACAACGCGTGTGTCTCGAAGAAACGAGTCCATTTGTAGCTTGGAACATGTCGGTCTGAGCGTTCTTGGGGCACACCACGCATCCGCACCAAAAACCTCATTCAGGTGCGTTCCTTTTGGCGTCGTCCTTGGCAAAGTCGTTGTCATCTACGGTGTCGTAATCGCAAGAGTCGTCGGATGGCAAGGAGCACTTTGGAATGTCGTTGGTACTGTGCAAATACCAGACGGATGCATTCGTTGAGAGACACGATGGCACGCTGGCATGTCTACTACGTGTTCTCACGTTGGTCCTTGCTTCAACTTGGGTAGAGCAAGTCCAAGAAGAAAAAATGAAAAATATTTTTTGGATGCGCAGGGGATTGAACCCTGGACCTTATACACATCCATTCCCAATTGCTTGAGATGGCTGCAAAGCATACGCGCTACCACTGCGCTACGCACCCATGGCCAATGTTGGTATAAGTAGCCAAATGTTCCCACATATGGCCCAGAGTCGTCTCACGTGTGCAAGTACATAGGAAAGACGTGCTCGTCTCCCGAGCCACTACATCAAAGACCCCCATTTCGAGAACTGCGGGTCTAGCGTGTCGCACTGGCAATTTGAAAACATGCCCTTTTCAAACTTGCCGTGTACCCGATTTAGACGTCCCGAGCTGTTGGGCTCACTCTCCTTGCACGGCCGGGCGCTTCATTTGCCTGAATAGGAAAAGTCTGTGCGACTGTGACTCCGTGCTCGCGAACGAGGCAACGAGTCCACCAGCGACAAGCTGGCCATCGTCCGCATCCCTGCCAGTGCATTCACTGAGAATGACAATCATCCCGCGATGAGCAGGGGCCTACTGGCGATCAAACCGTCCATTCTCAAGGCCAGGACACGTCCAGTCGTGAACAACTTTGATGTTCCATTGGCGGTCGGGTGGTACCCACCACGTCGCGACCAACGCGGCGCAAATCAGCAATCATGCTCAACTGTGTCCTGAATTTGATCGAGTGCTCTATGGGCTCGCGTGCTGAGGCGAGGAAACTGCTCGAGGCATCCATATGACGTTCTCGTCGATTCCATTTGGCTCTTTCGGTGCCGGTACCACCTGTCGAGATGATCGTGCAAGACGTTGACGTTTGTGGTGCGAACAAGTCGGGACCGATTTGACTTCAAGTCAAAGTACAACACCATACAAATAAGACATAAACACTGCAAATCATTCCGGGACAATGAACAAGACCCAAGTTGGTTTTATTCAGCTTTGCACCCTCTTGTCAAAACCTCGCTATGCCCACAACCCGGCAGCGTGCTCAGGATACCTCAGTCCCTTCACGTCTGCCTGTTCAACAACCCTGCTAATCGCCTCAAGTTCCTCTTTGGTGAACACGATATCGCCCCCGGCGCTGTTCTCCTGCGTGCGCTTGGAATGTCTGGACGCTATTAGAATTTACGTCACACGTTGAGACGAGTCGGGAAACGTACGAGGAACCCGGGATAGGAATGACATGCGGACCGAGCGAGCTGACCCAGGCGATACACAGCTGCGCGGCAGTCACGTCCTTTTTCTTGGCAATGTCGTTGAGGGCGTCGACGATAGCAAAGTTGTGTTTCATGGACTGCCGAATGGTGAGTCTCGGACGCTGTCATTTGGAGAAGGGAACCCACGTCTTCTTGGAATCGAGGGAGGTGACGACGGAAGTCACCCTCTGCACTCGTTTGGTTAACCACGTGGCGGGCGTCTATATAGAGGTACTTGCCAGGAATATCTTCGGGTCGTTTAATTTGTCCCGTTAGGAACCCTCTTCCAAGGGGGCTATAACAAAAAAAGAAATGTCGAAAAATGTGACAAGATCGGCGAGAAGACGTACGAGTACCCCGCAACCGCGACCCCGAGATCCTGCGCGGCATCAATCACTGTTATGAAATTACGTCAAATCAGATCTCAAGGTCCGGATAGTCCTATGAATCGGCGTTCCAAAAACAATCCGACGATCCTGTCATCAAACTTACCGTCACGCGTCTGCTTCTCGTACGAAAATGGACTGATCTCGATCTCGACGACGCTGATCGGATGGATCTACACCCCCCCCAAAAAGGTCAGCATGCTCGCAAGAAAATAGAGAGAGAAGACGAACCTTGTGAGCTCGACGCAACGTCTCTGCTGAACATTCCGATATGCCGATATGATCAAACTTGCCTTCGTCCTTGAGCATGGCGAGCGTTGTGATGGCTTCTTCGAGGGGGACTTTGGAGTCGACGCGTGCGCATTCAAAGAGGTCGAGGCGTTTGGTGCCTCGCAGTTTCTCGTTGATGAGGTTGACGCTTCGAGCGAGGTTCTCAGGGCTGGGGGAGAAAGAGTGAGACGGTAGCAAGATGTGCGGACCCTTCGACACTCACGAGCTGTCTGGTTCGGTTGACATGTACTTTAGCCCCCCCTTTTTCAAATCAGGCGCATAATTGTCAGTAAACTGAAGTACGAAGCAACGCACGTATGGTGCAACGGACCTTGACCGACAAAAACGACCTCCCCGCATAAGCGGGGTACGTTTCGAAAAACTCGGCGATCAACTCGAGGTTCGCAGTGGAGAGGTTATGCCCGTAAAATTCGCCTGTTGAAACGAAACGGTGAGGGCTCTCGCGAGTGTGGTGCGAGTTGTCGACAGCCAATGCATGTTCTGCTCACCTCCGTTGAGGAACATCTTGGCACCCGGAGGCAGCGCATCGATGCCAGCTTTGATAGCTTCAAAGCACTGCTCTTTTGGAGAGGGTTCCGGCTTCCATCTAGAATGCATTGTGATTCCACCCGGTTGAAGCAACTACGCGACGTACGTCATCATCATGAGACCATGCTACAGGAATTGCGGAATGAGGAAAATGGTTGAAATGGATAAATAGAGTGCTTACGCCGACTTTACCGACGACGATGTCGGATGCTGTCCCTCCGAGGTTGGTTACCGCGCGTGTCATTGTGGTGAGTGTGATGGAGATGATATCAGACCCCTATCTGTGTGAGACATATGAGCGGAGTTGAATCGGAGTGTGTTTTGGAACTTTGCGCCCGCCGCCCATTGCCGATGAACCAAAAAATGTCCCAAAACGCTTCTTGACTACGCATGGTGCGTCGAACGTGCCAACATGTATTGTTGACATTTTGGACAGGCACGTGTAACTTTGTGCCATCACTTGCTGTCTTTTGCGAGGATCTTCAAAGCCATAGCTGATTCAACAGATTAGCTCTGCGAACGCTCGTCATCGCCGCGATCTAGAGAGGAAAAGGACTTGGGAACATGCAGTCGATCAATGATTTCCTCATTGCAACCTATGCCATGGTCTGAAACTAAATTTGGGGGCGTGCGCAAAAGACGTGTTCCACCCGATATATGCGTGGGATCCACGTGATTGCGCGGCCGTCATCATCTCGGATCACGCCGTATCTTGTAAGTGGGGGAGGTGGATACTACGATAAGTGTGCAGCTAGAACAGAGCTGCGGATCAGGACGCCTCCCCTTCCTGCATCCCATCTCACCTTTAGCCAATCGTCATTAGATGCAGGTGAGCCATACTCTTCCAAATATGAATACCGTGGCGGACAAAACGGACACAGCTAAGTCATAAGTTCTATGGTCCTAGCTATACACAATCGCAGTTCCCCAGCTCGGTCGATCGGCGGAGTTCGGATCCACCTCGTGGTTTGCTTTGGCCAATAAGACCACCCAGCGGATGTGGACCAGAGCACGGATGCGGCAATAAAAACTGCGGAGAATACAAAACAAAGCGCATTTTGTGTTGCATAATTGGCGTTGAGATACGCGAGGTGTGAGCCAAACAAAAGAGAAGAAAGCTGGGAGACAATTGTACATCGGAAACAACCGGTGGTCAACGAAATTAGTCTCTTCGAATTGTGAGACCAAACACAGGTCGTCGGTAGCAGGCACCTTGGTCAAGGCGGGTGCTCAAACAGGAGCTTGCTGGTGGGGTGCGTATTGTCTCGCTCGAAGCATAATCTGTGAAAAAGACAAGCTTAGAGGTATTGTGTTTCGGATACCTGTGTTTCGCAGCGGCTACTGAAGTGGAATTCGGTAATAAAAGGCGCATGGTCCGACCAAGCTTCAAGGGCTGTGGCCGGCTGGTCCAAATGTGGTGGTCAATAGGTGGGAATCTGCCAAGTCGCGACTATTTAAGATGATACTGCAAGCCCACCCCTCCTGCGTACAACCGTCGACTTCACAAGTCTACTGGAATGGCCACACGTGTGCCACGCCTTCCCCAAGAACTCATCCTACACATTTTCGAGCGCGGATACTATACGGATGATGGGCTTTTCTATCCCGACAAACAATTCCTGTCCAAATGCTCCCTGATATGCAGGTCATGGACAGCGCCAGCACAATCACTACTCTTTCGAAACCTTTCGAAACGAACCACTCAATCGCTTAATGCACTACTCTCGTCGTCCACAATCCGTGGCAAGATCATAGGCCACTTTGTGCATTCCATCAGGTTGTCAGTTGGGTGGCCGACGCGGAAAGACTATGCGAACGACTGCAAGCCAGAAGCTTTTGCACAAGTACTACAGGCGTGTCCAAGACTATACTGCCTCACCCTAGAGACTGGTGCCTTGTATGACTTCGACCAATCTACCCTCGCCAAACTCGAGGATTCCGGACAGAGCGTCCGAGCCCTGAATCTGCCTTTCTGTGGTCCACGCTCAATAGTCCTGTCTCAGTTGCTCAGCATATGGCCCCGAATCCGATTCTTGCAACTCGTTGCAGAGCCGGCTATTACCCCACAATGGCTGCAGCCGGAACCTCACTGGGTCACGAAGAAGACCGACAAATTAGCGCAACGCCCCCCTGTGCGAGTCTCGTTATACGAGATTGCACTCAGATGTCATGGCCCTTCCCCGCCAGACGCTCTCGCCTGGCTTCTTGGCTCCTCACTCTCGTCCCTCCGCATCCTCGATATGTATTCTGATGTTTACTGGAGTCCTTCTGTGAGGGAAATATTGGACACTTGTGCTCCATATCTACGGTCAATTCGCATCATATTCCTCGTCATGAATTCCAACTCGGCACAATTTCTGGCCCAATGCACGCATCTCGAGGAATTTATCACCCACAGCGTCCCTTCTGACGAGAACTTTGTACGCCATCTCCCACCGTCAATCGAACACTTGTCCTTTCGAAATCCATACCTTTTCCCCTTTAAGACCCCCCGTCCGATTCTCCTTGCCATCAAGGTTTTGCCCAAATTGCGTGTCATCTCATGCAACGAGGCTTCAATGGAGCGCAGTCATTTTGAGGTGGTGAAGATGATATGCGCGATGAAGGGTATAGAGCTACTACTGATGCCGGCGATGCCTTCGATGCAAGAGGTAAGTCACGTTGTAAATGAGGCAAAGTGCCTACTAATCTAGTTATCTATGTTCTCTCGTTTCTCAAGCCTGAAGACTATTTTGAGCCTCGCTGCTTTCCTCGACGGCACTTCATCTCAAATTGTAGGTTGATGAAGAATTGATGTCAGTGGTATCGGTGACTGAATAGTGTATTAGAGGTTGTTTTCAGTTGTACATATCTCGGGCAAGACAGAATGACGCACAGATCGTGCTGCGAGAACTAGTTAACTGTCTATTAGTCCCTTCATTCGAAATGTAACGTGTGTATATGTGCAGTCGGGCGAGCGTGTAAAAATGGTTGACCTGAGAAATAGCAGTGCTTTTTTTCCTTGACGAATTATGAATGATACAATGAGTTGTAATCGTAGTTCGGGATGACATCAACTCATACATGTTCATGTCCTTGTGGTGGAGCACATCAGCAATTGGATCGCGGCCTTATCCGGACTTGGCACACTTCGATCGCCACGAAAAGGTGTCAAAGTGATTACATTAGCAAAAGGGACAACTAAGGCGCAATCAAGTGGTTTAAGTGATTTTTGCTCCAGCAGTTCAAATTAGAAAAGTGGATCAAGTATGCTAAGAGTAAAAAGTCCATCAGCATTGTAGCAGTGGGTGCACTGCTGCAGGCTCTCGCCCTCATTGTCATCGCTGTGGTGGTGATGGGCATGCCATTGCATTCCCTCGCCCTCGCCGCCATCATTGTCATCATTGGGTCATTGTTGGTGTTGTGGCGGTGGGTGCACCGCTGCAGGCTCTCGCCCTCGTCATTGTCGCTGTGGTGATGGGCACACCACCACGTTCCCTTCGTCGATGTTGTGGTGGTGGGTGCACCATTGCATGCTCTCACCTTTGTTGTTGTCATCAAACGGTGGTGGTGGGCATGCCCTATTGTCCCGTCATTGTCATCGGCACTGTGGTAGTGTGGTGGTGGCATGCCATTGCATCGCTGTCGCTATCGATGACGTCTTGTGGGGGCGCGTCCCTACCATTATTGTTGCTGTCATCGAGTGGTGGTGGTGGCATGCCGCTGCCATTGTCATCATTGTCGAGTGGTGGTGGCATGCCGTTGTTGTTGCCGTCGACACCGAGTAGTAGTGGTGCTGTGGGTGTTGATGACATGCGGTCGTCATTGTCATCGCTGTGGCTGTTGTGTCTACAAGTTCTGTAGACAACCACTTGAATACTAGGTGTTGAGAGGAATGTTCTTAGAGTACTACTTGTAGGAGAGAATCAAGAGAACTAGACTGAAGACTGAGCTCCATCCAGTCTCGTTTATATATACTATTCTATGTGTAGATACATGTTGTGTACCAATCTAGATATGTATCTACATAAGTCCATCCCCTAGGCCCAACATGATTAACATGAGAAGTCGGTCTGTAACAGAGATTAATATATACATGAGGCTACCAGCTGTTGATCTGCTGTGAGTGGATGGAATGGAAGGTGTCAACGGTAATTAAAGATAAGGGATCACATCACAGTGATGGGGTGACTGATGTGAGGTCTGTGATGATCACGATGTATTAAATATGTGTTGTGATCAGTGGGGTGAAAGGTGAAGAGCTGAAGGTGAAGCCCACTGATCTAGAAGGGCCTGTAGATCCCCTGTGTCTAGTACAGTGTCTAGGTTGGGTTTTCCCTTGATAAGATAAAGGGTGCATCCATATGCGCAAGGTAAAGGATGAAAAATATATAGCTGTAACACTACCCCCCATTTAAGGATCATCTTCCAGGCGATCAAAAGGATGTGTTGATGGGAGAGTGAGATCTTTGCATTCATAAAAGCATCGTATGAATGCCAAGTGAGACATCCACAACCTTCAAGGTGCAGAAGGATACTCCCTATGGAAATCGCTGATGGCATCAAGTGCATCCAGTAGAAGATGATCTTCCAGTTCCCAAGTTTGATCTGTCTCGTCATAGCCTAGCCAATGGACCAGGTATTCAAGGCAACGACCTTTGAATCTACTAGTGATGATTCTTTCTACTTCGTATAAGTTATCTCGGTCCTCAGTTACCTGTATAGGGCCGGGAGCGATGACAGGTTGTTCTTGAAGCCTTTCTTTATAAGGCTTAACCTGTGATATGTTAACAGTTGAGTGGATTCGCATAGAGGATGGCAAACGATGGAGCAGGGGCTCCCTGGGTGCTGGCCTTGCCGCATCCTTAAGGCTGGGTTCCCACAGGTTGTAGCGTAGGCTATATAGCAGTTGTCAGTCCTGTACATAGGCATCCTCTTCTGCTACAGGACCTTCTTTCTGCCTTCTCCAACGAAGGGTGACTGCATTATCCCCAACTAGTGTGATGATGTTATGTTATGCATGGCTGTAAGTACGGTCATGCATAGACCTACTAGTGCCTAGTAGAGTCGAGGATTCTGTCATTCGTGTATACAACGACGTATGGCCAGCCGTGAGGATGCTGGATCAAAGGTACCGTCGGGGTGTTGATGGGTCAAGAGTTACTGCTGTCTAGCTTGACAAGCAGGTTGAAGGGGTCGAGAGTTCAAGGACACACGAAGGTGGGAAGCCAAGTGTGAAGCATTCACTTAATAGTAGAATGAAGACTGAGGAGTAAAGGCAAGTAGATTGCTAGGACTAACTAGGCGACAAGCCATAGGTAGAACTAAGCTAAGGAAGAGAGACAAAGTGCCCTGTTGAAGGGTTTTTATAGAGAAACAGAAGCGTGACAGTTATGTGTCACAATGGTTAAGGGCCGGCATGGGAAGCGGCATTAGAAATAGAGAGAACAATAGAGAAGCCACATGTGAAAAGGAAACATTAAAGGCCGGCACATTCAGCGTGAGAAGAGCAGAAGAGAAACGAGTACCTGCGCGGTGAGGGATAAGCACACTTACAAGATGTATGGAATGTCATAGAACGACATGGAAGGGTGCGAGTTAAGCATGAGAAAATAAACGATTAGTCTGAAAGAGATAAAAGAGAAAAAGTATGCATCCTGCAAGTGAGTCATAACATGTCATATGGCCCTAACCATCATTCTGTTAATTTGCGACTTGCATGCAGCAACCTTAAGTTATCTGTGGATAACCATACTTTATCTCCAATGTTATAGGAAGGAGTCTTCTTTCTATGTTTATCAGCTTGTGCTTTCATGTACAGCTGAGCTTGTTCTAGATTTAATTTAGTTTGCTCCATCACATTGTGTAAGGTGGATAAGAATTCATCGGCAGCTGGTGCCTTGGAGGAGGATGCTATGGGTTCTATTCCCATGCATGGAGTGTAAGAATGAGTGACTTTGAATGAAGACTTCTTGGTTGAGGCTTGCCTCTTAGAGTTATAACTGAATTGTGCAATGGGTAACCATTGTGCCCATTCGCTTTGGCGCTCTGCACAGAATATTCTTAGATACTGTTGCACGTCCCTGATCATTCTTTCTGTCTGACCATCTGTCTGGGGATGATGTGCAGTAGATAGGCGTTGTTTTATATTAAGCTTCTTGCATAGCTCTGCCATGACTTGTGAAGTGAACTGTGGTCCTCGATTGAACATGATAGATAAGGGAATTCCATGGTGTTTGAAGATGTGATGAAGGTAGAGACTTGCTGTCTCAATGGTGGACGTCGTCTTGCGACAAGGGATAAGCACCACTTCCTTCGAGAAGTGATCTACAGCTACTAGGATGCTGTCTGATCCGTTACTTTCTGGCAGATCGTTGACACAATCGACAGATATGTCCTGCCAGGGTCCACTAGGGACTTCTAAAGGTTGCAATAGACCATAGTTAGGCTAGTTGGTAGGTTTCATTTGTACACATCAATTGCAACGAGATATATAGTCTTTGATCTGAGTTGTAATGCCAGGCCACCAATAATGACGTAAGACTAGATCAATAGTTTTTTCATTTCTGGGATGACCTGCCATAGGCGAGTCATGACATAATTTAAGGGTCTTGATTCTTAGATCTTCATTTTCTCCGTTTTTGGCCAGAACGTATAACCAGTTTCCTTCTTGGTAAAGAAGTCCATTAGCTTCTTCACACACTTTATGTTCTTTACACAACTTCTGTACTTCTGTCTCCATCAAGAGACATGTTTGATTAAATATATCTTGATGTAGCTGTGCCCCTTCATCATAGATTGCAACTTTGGATGATGTTGTCCTTATCCGCTCCAGAGAAATCATAGTTATGCCTTTGTTGTCATCTTCTATTCCTTGTGCATGATCTTCTCTTCTAGAGAGAGCGTCTGCTTTGGTGTTGGACAATCCTGGTTTGTATATGAAGGTATAATTAAATCTAGATAAGTATTGTGCCCATCTAGCTTGTCTTCTAGATAGATCTTGTTACGATTCAATGTGCCAGGCACGTCTTTTCCTTTCTTCTTTCTCTCCTTGCGCGTACGCTCACACTTCCGCTCTTCTTCGGTTGCCCGTGCCAACCCTTTACCCTTGTCCCTCGGCTCTCCGGGGTATCCTCTCATGTACGTCATCATATCTATGTGATCTTGTGCACTTATCTCCCTCGTGCTGCCTTATTGCACACGTGTTCACCTTCTTACGCCGCATGCACCAGCACATTGCGTTTCACTCTCACGCGTGGGTTCTATCACATTCTCCTTTGTTCTTTCACATTCTATCGCCGCTTCCCACGCCGGCCCTTAACCTATACCCTTGACCCTGTGACGTTACGGTCACACGGTCACACTTCACTATATATACCAGTCAATCTGGCCTTATGCCTTTCCCTTAGCTTTGATCTCCCTGTGGCATCCATCTAATACCTTGCCAATACACCTCATCGCTCACCTCCTCGTTCCCCCCCTCTACAAGTCTCGTTCGACTCTTGAGTGAACCTCGACATTAGGGACACTCTTCCTCGCGTACCCTAGACTCCTACGACTCCAGGTCGTCCACTGCCATTGGTATCCCCGATGGTTGATGCTAAGAACCCCGCCTAGGTGGATATAGCAGGGCTACGCTCGACCCTACCCAGGCCAAGCGTAACAGATCTTGTGCTTTCATAAAGTACTGAAGGTTTGCATGATCATTCCATACTTCAAATGGATGTTCTGTTCCTTCTAGATAATGACACCACTGTTCTAATGCTCTGATGATGCTCAATATCTCTTTATCTGCAATAGGATAGTTTCTTTCTTCTGGTGACATCGAGTGCGAGCTATAAGCTACTGGATGCCATTTGTCTTCTTTTAATATAGATAGTATTGCTCCTGTTGCATAATCAGAAGTGTCTGTTTCTAGTCGGAATTGACAGTCAATGTCTGGATAAGCAAGAATAGGGGCTGTGGTGAACCATTCTTTTAGTTTGTTAAAGGCGTCTTGTTGTGTAGAGCCCCATTTCCAAGAGACATCTTTCTTTAGGAGGTTGTTCAGAGGCCTAGCTACTTGCGCGTATTCTTCTATGAAACGACGATAATAGTTGGCAAGACCGAGAAAGCTTCGCACCCCTTTTATATTGGTGGGTGCTGGCCAATCTAAGATGGCGTCGACCTTCTTGCAATCCATCTTGATCCCATCTTGTCCTACTACCATCCCCAAATAATCAACCTCTTTCTTGAAAAAGTGACATTTCTCTGGTTTGGTGAAGAGATCGTTATCTTTCAGACGCTTCAACACTTTCTTCACGATTTCTGCATGCTCCTGCTCGTCGTTCATTTTGATAAATATCATGATGTCGTCAATGTAGACCACCACAACATCTTCCATGTCTGCAAATAGTTCGTTCATTATGGTTTGGAAAGTGGCTGGGGAGTTGCACAATCCAAAGAACATTACTAGAGGTTTGAAAGTCCCTTTATGTGTGACAAAGGCTGCTTTCCATTCATCACCTTCTTTGATGTGTACATTGTTGTATCCCCATCTGAGATCCAATGTAGTAAATAGTTTAGCCCCTTTTAATCGATCTACAAGTTGCGAAATGAGGGGTAATGGGTAGTTGTTTCACACTATCTGCGAGTTTAGATAGCGATAGTCTTATACTATGTGCTTTCTTCCATCTTTCTTTGGCATGAAGAAGACTGGCGACATTTGAGGAGATTTGGAGGGTCTAATGTATCCTTTGGATGACTGGTCTTCTAGCCAATCTGATACCTCCTTTTGTTCATCTGCGCTCAAAGGTATTAATCTTCCTTTCTTGGGCTGGAAGTCTTCTTTAAGGTCTATGGCATGATCCCAAGATTTTCGTGTGGGCATTCTGATTGATGCCTTTTCTTCAAATACTTTAAGATGCTCGTGATAGCATTCTGGTATGAGTTCTGCAGCAGATTTCTTTTGATCCATGAGGTTTTTGAGCTTCTTATCTACTGCTTGTCCTATTCTGATATTTCGTTCCCATTTTTCATTTTGTTCTTTTTCTAATGTTTTTATTGTTTCATAGACTTTATATTGAGCTTCCTGCTCCTCTTTTTCTAATAGCCTAAGATAGATGCTTTTGTCTCTCAGCTCCCAGCATTCTTTTCTGCAACTTCTTAATTTAATCTCCCCAGTTTTCCAATTGATATCTGGGTTGTGTTTCTTTAACCAAGAGTAGCCGATCACCATTTGGTTCTTTCCCAAGCTGGTGACTTCTGCTTTGACTATTTCTCGATGTCTTTTGTAATCTAGCAAGAGAGATGCGACATGCATGATTTTGCCTGTTTCATTCTGGGTACCATCCATATTATAGATGGTAAGAGGTTGTGTAAGTTGCCTGAGTGGGAGTGCATGTTGTATTGCGAATATGTTATCTACAAAGACGCAGTTTGTGCCTGAATCCAAGAGTGCTGACACTGAAATAAAACTCTTATTAGTGTTTTTGGATTTTACCTTTATCTTCATTTTTAATTTGTTATCTATTTTCAAGGATCTGCAAAAGATTCCTTCATCTGGGATTTGATCTGCAGAGGAGATCAAAGGATTAGTTTTCTTTGAAGAGGAATTAAGCACTGGTGTAACGCCCCAGCCAAGCCTTTTAGAGGACTCCTCTATTGGCAAAGAAGAAGATATAATAGTGGAAGGCACTGCTTCCATGTTGTAAACATGTAAACTAGAGAAATGATTGTCTATTGGAAAGTGTACCTGCTTACGCTTACCTTGGCTTAGATCAGGCCCAGTTCCTGGATCTAAGCTTTTCCTTTTCCAGATTTTCTATTTTTGGTATCTTTGACATCCCTGAAGAATGCCCTTGCTTCTTTGAATGACATGCCCCTTATGGCTGCTGTGGGGTCATGACCTTTTCCTTTTTCGGCTTGTGTGCCAGGTGTATAGATGTGTTCAGTGCTTTTAACGTCATCCAAGGACGTACTTCTTACTTGCCTGTGTTGGCAATCCTTTTTATGGCCGTTTGACCATCCACAGAGATCGCACTTAGTGGAGGATTTCTTGCATTGTTTTGCAAAATGACCAGTTTCTCCGCAGTTGTAGCAGGACTTGGCTCCTTTCTTGATTGCCAATATGTCCATGGCGTTCAGATCTTTACTTAGTTTGGGCCCAAATCGGAATTGTGTTCGTCCTCTGATTAGATCTAGACTTTTGAGACGGTGTCCTACATCTCAAAGAGTTTGCATTGTTTCATGGACTGTTGTTTTTCTTAGGTCATTTTTCCAGACATAGTCCATGATATATCTTTTTATGTTTTGTTCTAGGAGGTACACCCCATGTGGATCTCCTAGTTCAGCTTTTTCATATTCAGCATACCACTTGACGAGGAAGTCATCTATTGCTTGTGTGTTTCCTCATTTCATTTCATTGATCTTCTTCGTAGCTCTGTCTTTTACATTTCTCCCTCTGAATAGATCTCTGAGTTCTGTTTCTAGATCGTTCCAGCTATACCCTTGATTGATGTACAACCTTTGTAATCTTAGCTGTGTGAAGGGTCCTGCCCTAGGTCCTTTCAATCTTGACAGCACAGCTAAGATTGCATCACCGCTTTGTGGTGCAATGGCATGTTGATTAATCTGTATCCATGCCTGTATCTTTGTCCACCATTTGTCAAATTTAGCAAACAATCCGTCAAAGTCTCCTGGGTCTGCAAAGACTTCTACTTTCCTTGAAGATGCTCCTCCTCTTGGAGCGGCTGCTGGTGTTGGTTGGACTGGCAGTGGTGCTGGTGGTTGTTGTGGTATTATTGTTTGTATCATCTGTTCAATGTGGGCAATTGCATTGTTTAGCCTAGTTATTTCATTTGTGAGGTGTTCGTATCTCTGATCTTGTGTTTGGGCAAATTGCACTATTGCCTCCAGATGGTTAGCACTAGTGTCTGCAAAGGTGGTGTGGAGATCTTGTGCTGTGATGGGGATGAAGGACATTGTGATTGAAAAATGTAACTAGTACTTGTAACTTTTCCTTTGTTGAACCCTTAACTGTACTCAGCTATAATGATTGTTCCTTCTGATCGTTTGTGGATATTCTCTATGCTTCCTCTCAGCATGAGGTTGTGCTTCTTTGTTTTCCTCTTCTAACTGCTCTCTGTATCGCCTTCTTGTGATGCTGGTTTCTCTCTCTGCTGTTTGTGCACCTAGGGTTGCTTCTAGGTGAACATTATGTTGTGCTGTGGGTCAGGCGAAAGGGTCATGGCTTATGACATCAGGGATAGAGGTGAGGGTTTGTCTAAGCGAAGCTAGATCTGTTGCTGGGCTTAGGGTTTGTGATGAGGGTGTAGGGTCCCAGTAGTATGTGTGACCCATGAATCTTAGATTGGTGGTGATAATGTCTACATCTGCACTGTTCCCAAAACTTTTGGGGTGAAGATCTTGTTCTAAGATCCTCCAAAACTCTTCTTCTGTGACTGCCAGGTCTGGCCAGTCGTTGAGGTCTTCTTCACTCCCTGTGCTTGCTCTAGGTAGCAAGATCTCCCTGGGCTCTACTTTAACTACAGGTTCTGCTAGGGCTATAGGTACGTCTGCTAATTCCCAAGGGTTGGTCTGATTGACCCAAGGGGTGTACGCTGTGAAGGGGAGAAGGGATTGGTGAAAAGCGATGGGCACTAGGTGTACACTTTTATTAGCATGTGCTAGATACCCCTGAGGACATGCTCACTTGCTTAGAGCCTGTGGTAGCAGTGGGAGGCTTAATACGCGTCTGCTGGTTCAAGTGGTTGGGTACAAGGATGATGGACAGCCTAGTTCTAGTGTTGCATCTACAAGTTCTGTAGGCAACCACTTGAATACTAGGTGTCGAGAGGAATGTTCTTAGAGTACTACTTGTAGGAGAGAATCAAGAGAACTAGACTGGAGACTGAGCTCCGTCCAGTCTTGTTTATATATACTATTCTATGTGTAGATACATGTTGTGTACCAATCTAGATATGTATCTACATAAGTCCATCCCCTAGGCCCAACATGATTAACATGAGGAGTCGGTCTGTAACAGAGATTAATATATACATGAGGCTACCAGCTGTTGATCTGCTGTGAGTGGATGGAATGGAAGGTGTCAACGGTAATTAAAGATAAGGGATCACATCACAGTGATGGGGTGATTGATGTGAGGTCTGTGATGATCATGATGTATTAAATATGTGTTGTGATCAGTGGGGCGAAAGGTGAAGAGCTGAAGGTGAAGCCCACTGATCTAGAAGGGCCTGTAGATCCCCTGTGTCTAGTACAGTGTCTAGGTTGTGTTTTCCCTTGATAAGATAAAGGGTGCGTCCATATGTGCAAGGTAAAGGATGAAAAATATATAGCTGTAACAGTGGCAGAGGGCATGCAGTTGCGCACCCTTGCCCTCACCATCGTTGCCCTTGTTGTTGTCATTGTGTGCAATTGCAGTTGTCGTCACTGTGGTGGTGGTAGTTGTGGTCATACATTGTCATCACTAAGGTGGTGGGTATGCCGCTGCACCCTCATCATTGTCAATGATGTGGTGGCAGATGTGCATTCAGTTGTCGTTGTCATTGTCGAGGTGGTGGGCACACCATTGCACACCCTTGTCATTGTCAGCAGTGTGGTGGTTGGTGTGCCATTGTGCCTTGTGGTGTTGATTAAGGGTAACAAATTATATAAGTAAAAGTTGCGCAATAGGGAAAAAAAAAGTTATGCACAGCAAAAGAAAAAAAGGTTGCGCAAACGGTAAAAATAAAGGTTACTGAGTGGAATTTAAAAAAATGATTTATTTGGAGTTTGCAGCACCATATGTATGAGTACATTCTATTTAGGTAGCAAATATTTAACAAGTCCATCCACAGGCGACCACATGGTCACTGGCACACCACCACCCACCACCACCACCACCACCACCATCACTGTCACCAATGATGACAATGGCTGCTACTGCCACCATCCAGGCCACCACCACCATCATCACCATTGTCAACCAGTGTCAATGGTGACAACAACAACAATGGCATCAACGGCAATGACAGTGGCTATCATCATCATCATGTGGCCACCACAGCCACCACTACCCAGGCCACCACTACCACGGCAGCAGCAATGACAATGGCCACCATCACCACCATGACACAGGCTACCATGGCACCATGACTCAGACCACCACCACCACCACAGTGACAACAACAACAGTGGCTACCACGGCCAGGCTCTTCAGGAAGTCAAAAATATCCCCATCTCTGCTCAAACCATTTAGAGACATTTAAAAAAATTAGGAATGAAGGCTATGGTGAAGAAGAAATCACCTCAACTTTTCAAGCATCTTAGATAAGAGTGTATGGATTTTGCTTTAAGTTATCAAAACTGGACTTTGCATGATTGAAAGCATATTATATGATCATATAAGATCAAGATCAATTGCTTGAGATTGTTAC
The DNA here is from genome assembly GCA_038094595.1 of Pulveroboletus aff. annulatus. NCBI lineage: Eukaryota > Fungi > Basidiomycota > Agaricomycetes > Boletales > Boletaceae > Pulveroboletus > Pulveroboletus aff. annulatus. The sequence continues at coordinate 42,883 of JBBPTX010000201.1, forward strand.
AGCTATATTTTTCATCCTTTTACTCTGTGCATATAGACACTTTCTTTATCTAATTAAGAGAAAACCTGACCTGAACACTGTGCCAGACACAGGGGATTCATAGGCCTTTCTAGATCTGTGGACTTCACTTTCAACTCTTCACTTTTCACCCCACAGACCACAGCATATATTTAATTCTTTGTGATCATTACAGATCTCACATCAGTCACCCCATCACTGTAATGTGATCTCTTATCTTTAATTACTATTGACATCTTCCATTCCATCCATCTGCAGCAGATCAATGGCTGGAAACCTTGTGTATATATTAATCTCCACAACAGGCCAACTCCTCATGACATTCATATTGAGCCTAGAGGATAGACTTATGTAGATATGTATCTACAGTGACCTCCAAAATCATTGCAATGCTAACCTCAAATGTAGTGTGTGAAGCGCACCACCAAAACCCATGGGAATCATGCTTAGCTTTGGTCTGACCAAATAAATTACACACCCTTAGCTACCAATCAGCCCCTAGGTCATATGATTTGGCCCAAATGCAGCTGAGATATGACCATTTTAAAATAGTAATATCATTACAACAGCTTTGTACCTTATGGTATAGATGATGAAATCTCAATCAAATAGTGGGGTATCTGCTAATGTTTGGTTATACAAACAAATATACACATATAAAAATTATGTAAGAGCTCATACACCCCTTTATTTCCAATCTCTACTATCATCAAATATCTATATTTCATCAAATGGTGTAGTGTTATTTCTATGCTGGGATTTGATTGTAGTGTGTTTTCTGATGTTTCAGGAATAATCCTACATACCTATATCCTCATTATTAGTCAATTCACAACTGAATTTGGCTGTGGAAATCAGCTGGAGATCATTTACCCAAGCAGATCTCTATTGACATCTAATGATGTTGTGTTACGATTCGCTTGCAGGACGAACACTTTTTCTCTTCTTACAATATCGGACTAATACTTTTCATTTCTCATGCTTAACCGTATTCCTTCCATGTCATTCTATGACATTCCACTCATCTTGTAAGCGTGTTTATCCTCCACCGTGCAGGTACTCCTTTTCTTCTGACCTTCTCACACCGTATGCACTGGCTCTTAACGTTTCTTTCTCATGCGTGGTTTCGCTATTGGCTTCTCTATTCTAACGCCGCTTCCCACGCCTGCCCTTGACCATTGTGACATGTAACTGTCACACTCTTACTTAGCTATATAAACCCTTCAACAGGGCCTTTCTTCCCTTCTCCTTAGCTTAGTTCTACCTACGGCTTGTCACCTAGTTAGCACTAGCAATCTACTATCTTTACTCCTCAAGTCTTCGCTCTACCATTAAGTGAGCACTTCGCACCATGGCCCGCCCACCTTAGTGTGTCTTTACCCGAAAACCTTTGACCCGTTCATCAAGCTAGACAACAGTTACCCTCAGACCCATCAACACCCTTGATGGTATCTCGACCCAGCATCCCCACAGCTGGTCTCACATTGTCATATACATGAATGACCGACTCCCTTCGACCCTACTAGGCGTCAGTAGGTTTATGCGCGACCATACCCACGGCCACGCATAACATGTTGTTTATTTTCTTTGAATTTTGTAGGTACATAAAAAAGTTGATAGAATTGTTCAAAGTTGCATTTAATATCATCCTATATGCCACTCAGTCTGATTGTATTCACATGAACTCATTGGAGGCTTGTACAGACCTTGTGTTCAACCATATTACCTTCCTTCTAGTATTAAGAATGTAAAAATATAGTAACTCAATATATTTTGTCACTCTTTCTAGAGCTATTTGCACCTATATAAGTTCATTACATACTATTATGACCAGCAAGTCACTTGAAGCCAACTTCTACCATGTACAAACATGATTTACATTCATAGTTTAGTATCTAGAAAAGAAGAGTGGATGTTGTTGTCTTCATACCACTTTTGTACAACATTTGTAGGAATATATATGTATGGTGGTGGCTCAGAGTGTCCATTGGGAAATATATGGGACAGCTTTGAACAATTTTATCAACTTTTTTACCTACAAAATTCAAAGAAAATAGACAACACCATTAGATGTCAATAGAGATCTGCTTGGGTACATAAATGATCTCCAGCAGATTTCCACAGCCAAATTCAGTTGTGAATTGACTAATAATGAGGATATAGGTATGTAGGATTATTCATGAAACATCAGAAGACACACTACAATCAAATCCCAGCATAGAAATAACACTACACCATTTGATGAAATATAGATATTTGATGATAGTAGAGATTGGAAATAAAGGGGTGTATGAGCTCTTACATAATTTTTATGTGTGTATATTTGTTTGTATAACCAAACATTAGCAGATACCCCACTATTTGATTGAGATTTCATCATCTATACCATAAGGTGCAAAACTGTTGTAATGATATTGCTATTTTAAAATGGTCATATCTCAGCCGCATTTGGGCCAAATCACATGACCCAGGGGCCGATTGGTAGCTAAGAGTGCGTAATTTATTTGGTCAGACCAAAGATAAGCATGATTCCCATGGGTTTTGGTGGTGTGCTTTGCACACCACATTTGGGGTTAGCATTCCAACAGTTTTGGAGGTCACTGTAGATTGATACACAACATGTATCTACAAGTAGTATAGTATATAAAGTGAGACTGGATGGAGCTCAGTCTTCAGTCTAGTTCTCTTGTTCCCTTCCTACCAAGTATCTTTAGTATAAGTTCAATGTCTTAGTGATTTGGTGATTGCCTACAAACTTGTAGTTGCAACAGAGATCAGATAATAGAAAGTAGATATGGAAAAAAGAAGAAAAGAACCTTAGTGACAGACTAGTATAGAGTACATAGAAGTTTGGAGATGAATCTTTAATGATGTGGGGATGTATGAATTGGGATAATGTTGGGTTGGCTTGTAAGATTGATGGTAAAATGGATGCTAATCTTTATATATAGATTTTGGAGGAGGAGCTTTAGCAAATCCTGAACTATTGTTATAGCTATATATTTTTCATCTTTTATCTTGTGCATATGCATGTTTTCTTTATCTTATCAAGAGAAAACCCAACATAGACACTGTGCTAGACACAGGGGATCTATAGGCACTTCTAGATCTGTGAGCTTCACCTTCTGCTCTTCACATTTTGCCCCACAGATCACAGCACATATTTAATATTCTGTGATTATCACAGACATCACATCAGTCACTTCCATCACTGTGATGTGATCATTTATCTTTAATTACCATTGACACCTTCCATTCTACCCACCTGCAGCAGATTAACAGCTGGTAAACACATGTACTTATTAATCTCCATTACAGGCCAACTCCTTATGTCGATTATATTGGATCTAGGGGATGTATATATATAGATACATATCTAGATCAATACACAACATATATCTACATTGTAGACAGTATATAAAGTGAGACTGAATGGAGCTCAGTCTCCAGTCTTGTTCTTTTTGTTCTCTCCTACCAGTTACCTCCTAAGTAGTCCCCTATCAATATTTAGTATCAAAGTGGTTGTCTGCAGAACTTGTAGATGCAACAACTATTATGGTCAAACTTCTGAAGATATTATTTTCTAGCAGCATAATATACTAGGAAAAGGGTCAAAAACTGATTTAATAACTATATAGTAGCTCAAAAAAGTATCCCAATATGAGGGCATTTTGAAAAGATTGCTTTATTACTAGAAAGAAAAAAAGAATCATGTCAAGGTCTTATAGGATGAAAGAATGTACGTGCTCTTAGCATTCTAAAAGTACTTTGTTTACATAATTTGGTTGATATGGTATTTAGATATAGCTATTTCAAAATGACATGTCATTGAGATACTTATTTGACCATAATGCTATTATTTATTATTTAGTGAACAACATAAGCTTTTAATGGATAATATGTATTGATCCTGGCTACTTATGTAAGTTACATGATAATAAGAGATATAGAAGCCATGATTTTATCTAGCTAACTCCACTTCATTATGAAATTCACTTTTATCTTTATCTTTATCAAAAATCTTTTTCTTTCTAAATCTAATCTTTCTACATATCAGATATCCTTCAAAATTTATCTAGGAAAGTCTACCATAGCTAGAATCATCAAAAAATTGCTTTCAGAAAAGAAGAACATCAAATTGGAGTGCTCTTTTATGCTTTCTTTTACTAATAGAAAAGTCTTTACATAGTATCACCATTGGAAAAGCTGAAAATGCTATTTAAGCTGTTCATCTTATCAACTCTATTCTTTGCTTATTCATCTCTTCTTAAACTGTTTGCAATGTGTTCAAATCTGCTTCCTTGAAAGCTGTAATCAAGAAGAAAAAACCCCTTTTAACTGTCAAATACAGTGACTCCATTCTATTAGCTTTTTTATCTACAAAATTCAAAGAAATTAGACAACACCATTAGATGTCAATAGAGATCTGCTTGGGTAAATAATCTCCAGCTGATTTCCATAGTCAAATTCAGTTGTGAATTGACTAATAATGAGGATATAGGCATGTAGGATTATTTCTGAAACATTAAAAGACACACTACAATCAAATCCCAGCATAGAAATAACACTATATCATATAATAAAATATAGATATTTGGTGATAGTAGAGATTGAAAATAAGGGGTGTATGAGCTCTTACATAATGTTTATATGTGTATATTTGTTTGTATGACCAAACATTAGCAGATACCTCACTATTTGATTGAGATTTCATCATCTATACCATAAGGTATAAAACTGTTACATTGACATTGCTATTTTAAAATGGTCATATCTTAGCCGCATTTGGGCCAAATCACATGACACAGGGGCTGATTGGTAGCTAAGAGTATGTAATTTATTTGGTCAGACCAAAGCTAAGCATGATTCCCATGAGTTTTAGTGGTGTGCTTCACATGCCACATTTGAGGTTAGCATTGCAGTGGTTTTGGAGGTCACTGTATATATGGGCCTCAATTGTTCTGAGTAGAACATTGTGAGCCCACAACCTGCACTAATGGATGAATCTTTGAGATAATCCAATTTAGTACTGATATCAAGTTTAGTGTCATAAATCTCTCATTTTGTGTAGATTACCTCATTTCTTGTATTAATTGAGCATATATCTGATTACTACTTTCACATTTATTTTGTGTGCTTCCCATCTCTGCTTCATTATCCCATTCCTTCAAGCATGAAATAAGACAGTATTCACTCCCTCTTATAACAATGACATCTAATAGGATAGTAGCATCAGTGATTTCAATGAAGAATTCCAAGGTGCTTTATTTCATACAGATTCCACTTCAATGAACCACTAGCATGGTGATCCTACTCTGCTTCCACTTCCCATGCCATTCCTGATTCAGATACTGTCATTACCAGATCAAAATTCATTTCATGTAGAA